>PNEQ01031956.1:0-15421 GCA_003012365.1 Medauroidea extradentata
TTTTTTTTTTTTTTTTTTTTTTTTTTTTTTTAATATGTATTTATGTGTTTGTGCTGACATACAAATGAAAGGATACATTTTGCATGTGTATTTACTTTTCTCGTTTTGTTAGGTAAACTATTATTTAACGTTTGTAATGATGAGTGACATACTTGCTGATAGAAAATAATTAAAGCTGTCTATTATTGTAAATATATTAGTCTCTTAATCTTTGTAAGTTATTTTTATATATTACTGTATGAAATTTTGAAAGTTGGGAGCCCTTTGTTAAGCAGTATGTAACATATGACCAAATTCAAGCCCCGTTATACTATTTTTATTAAGTCAGATGTGTTCGTCGTAATTTTATTTCATGGGTATTCTATTTTGTTGAGTTAAATCTGTTTAATTTATTTTATTTTTGTGATGGCTGACATAGGTTAACTATTTATGTTTTGTGCAATAAGAGTATTAAGAGACAGGCTTAGTTCAGAAAGTGCAGTTTAAAGTCATTTCTCTTTTAATTACAGAGTACATATATGCTAGTGCTTTGGAGGTGGCTTGAGTCAACGACAATGCTAGTTTTGAAAGAACGCTGATGGATAGCATTTTGATTGGCTGAAGAAACTGACGTTTCTGTTTTGGATATATTATGCGATGAATGAAGGCTTTTTGGATGGTGACTATAGGAGAGAGAGTCACGCGATGTGCGTGTTCTCGTTTTAGGATTTTAATTAGCTGTGAGATATATTTTGTGCATCAGGCCGCCTGATTAGGCGCGAAGACGTGTCTGACTGCAGTTTGCTGTGAAAGAAGAGGACCTGATAGTAATATTTTGTGTATATTTAGCAGATTTGTACTACCGTGTCTGAACGTATGGTGCATGTATGGACTTTATTTTGCCGGCATCAGTAAGCCCGTGAGCTGATATAGGAAACAGGATGCTGAGAAAACCCTCTCCTTGCAGTTCTACGCGACCTTCCAGACGGCGCAAAACTTCGCTCACTGACATGAAGAGTAAAGCTAAGTCTCGTTGTTAGAGTCTGACCGTAATTGACGACGACATCTTCCGATTCTTATGCTGTCTGTTAGCGTGTAGCTCTCTGGAAATAATTCGCCCGACTGGCATCTCTGAGTTAAAGAATTCATGTTCAAATCCTAGTTTTAGTCGTCACACAATTAAAATTAATAATTTCATCTTTTCGTAGAGATATAAGTAAATTTACGTATATTCTGCTACACTAATCTTGTATTATCAATGTGGTCTACTTAACTTGGTTTCTGAAGGATCCAGATGTCTTTATTTTTCAGTACTAGGAGTCATCCAGGTATGGTTAATGATATTCAAATTGATATTACTTTACGTGAGTCTTACTATTGCCACTTCTTGTTCAGCCATTTTGTGTGTGTCATTTTCGTTACGAGCATAGTACGATATAAATGATTTTAAAATTTGTTGGACTGTAGTTTCTTTCAGTAGCATTGGAGAATTTTTAGGTGGTTCTGCACGCAATTATTTCTATGTTCACCAGCAAACTCTTCTAGAACTTCTGTTGGTAAGACATCCACTGGTGTTACTCGCATATACATACCGGGTCCTACTTTAGATGAGCAGTGCAAATGTAATTTCAAAATTAACCGTGAGATACATAACCTTTATTATTAAATCGCTGAGATACATCATGTCTTTATTGACGTCAGTTAATCCACTCTTGCACCACATTGTTGCATTGCGCGGTCTTGCATAGAGAAAAGTGGTAGCTGCATGTTTGGCAAGACCCTCTGCAAACATTTTTAAACGTTTGAAGTAGTCAGATTTTAGGCAATTTAAAAATTTAATTTTCGACTGCTATCCAAAATTAGGAATACGAGGAAGGAGAAACATGTTTAAAATATGAGTATTCAGGAATGTCTACATGTTAAAAGATATTGAACACTTCTTAAATTGATTAAAATTTTCAGCAAAATATTCTTAAAATTTCCTGTTGCTGGGTTTTTCCTTCATATCATCACTATGCCTTGGGAAATTCGTAAGATAGCCATCAGAACAGTAACTTTATCTGCTTCCAAATATTTTCAATTATTTTCCCCTTCCTGTGTGAAAGTTTCTTTTGTTGTTGCTGTCGCAAATATATATATAGGTGTAAGTTAATCCTTCCAAGTTAAATGAAGTTGCAATTTTTATTTCTTTCTCCATCTAAAAAATAACTCAGTGGTACTGAGATAAAGTTAATGGTTTTTGCCTGATTGTAAACGTTTAATTAACATTTTACGTTAGTACTAAATTTTATCACCTTGTGTGACAGAGAAAAAACTGATGAAGTTATGTATACAATTCAAGTTAAAATATTTAAAAAAATATACAGCAAACCAGTCAAAATTTTTGTTTGATTTTGTTTTCATTCTTTTTTTTTATCTAAAATTTCTACTAAATAATTTTTTTTTTTTAAATTTAGGAACTAAAACTTTTATAGACCTATACCCTTTACGGTTTGTATCATTTAGTTTCTTATTATTTGGATTACTATGTATAAATCTACTTTCCTGAATTACTGTATGAGTTCAGCCACATTGTACTTAAGTTTTTTCATTAGATTAACAAAAAAAAATACTCACCACAGAAATTGAAAGCAATGTGAAATTTTAAGTATTGTTAGGGTACTTGAGGACCTTACCCCTAATCAAACACTGTTGTGATGGAAAAGTATGACTTCTACAAAACTTTTTACATTAAGTTGGGTTTTCTTGGAACATTTTATGAGTTTTTTTTCTCTGTTTGGTACAATGGTAATAATTTTTATGTCACAAAAGACACATTGCAGTTAATTTTTAATATTCATTGAATAGGGTACCATGAATTCCAGTTCAGTGTAGTGCAGGATTTTTGAGTTGTTTGTATGATGGCTGTGTCACATATCTGCAAAATTTTATTTGTTTTGAAAATTTTTGTATTTCTACAAGATGTGGTTCTTGCTTGCGTAGTTGTTGTGTAATAGCAGTCAAAGCCTAAATTTGCATGAAATGGTTTTATACAAGAAAGAAAAACCACCTGACTTACATAAATGAAATAATTCACAGTGAAGAACAGTGTCACAGGCTATGTCCCGATATGTATAAAAATCACATTTGAGTACAGTTTGTACTTTTTAAAAATTTCTGAATTTGAAGTTAAAATATTGGCAATTTTATGTAATTTTTTAAAAATATAAAACATGTCAATGCAGATTTTTTTTGTATGATTTAGCGTAGTCCGTGACACTATTATTCAGTGTGAAATATTTCTTTTCTTTAAGTCAATTGGTTTTCGTTTGTTGTATAAAACCGTTTTATGTGAATTTGGGCTTTAACTTGCCATCGTACAAAAACTACGAAAGCTGAAAATTTTCTTTACTGTAAAAAAATACTCACAATGTATGTCTGCAAAGCAAACCATATCTCGTACAAATATAAAAATTATTAAAACTGTACAAATTTGGCGTGAACTCCCCCTTTAACGAACTGTGGTGACGTGTCTGTAACTGGAAGGGTAACTGAGTCATAGTTTGTCTGGAAAGTGTAATGTTGGTTTGGTAGTGCCGACTTCCTCCTCCCTTCCCTCCCTGTCCCATACGCACTAAGTATTGGAGCTCCACTGAAGTTTTTGTATTGCATCTTATGGCATGTGTTCCCGCCTAACCATTGCTGGGTGCTAGATTTTTTGCTTGCACAGTCATATGGCTCGGAGGAAATGCTATGCTATGTCATTCCTTAACCCTCTGGCAAGCATCACTGTCAGAACACTTTCCTTTATCTACTTGCTTAACTGGCCAAGTAGAAAAGATTAAAAATATGAACATAAATTTTTTTTATCAATTTTTTTGCTTAAAATTATTTATTGGTTGTAAACATTATGGAAGAGTTAATAGATTTAGGAAATGTTCAGAAAAATATTGCAGTTATTTTAATTTCTTCTTATATGTAATATAATTAAGTTATATTTATACCTCTAGACTTGATGAAAACAAAAGGCAGCAGGCCTGGAATACCTATAGTTATTAGGAAAATTATTGCCACCTGGAAATTTGCAGGAATTTCTGGTCCATCTGAAAAAATTCTGGTAATTTTCTTGCCCGGGTCATTTTGAGCTTACATAAGTCACTGGTAAAAAATAATATTTTGAGAGCATTAGTGTATTTAAATGGGGTAGGGTTAGAACATGGAGTGTACCCAAAATAATTTGTAGGGGAAAAAAGAACTTCTGTGAGTTGTTGTGCATGTATTCATGAAAGGTTCTATCTGCCAAAAAAAAAAAAAAAAAATGTTTGATGTGGTGGGGACAGAATGGGGCACCCAACACGTTATTGGTGAAAAAATAGAGAAAGGGTCTTTGCAACACATGCTAGGCACAGCTACTAAATGGTAAAAATTAGAGAGGATACTTTTTTAAGAGTGATAGTTTGGTCTGTCATTTACAATCAGTTTGATTTTTATGCTATAACTATGTGAGTAAACACCTTTTTCCATTGTTCTCTCAACAAGCACCGCTTCTGCTAAAGAGTGCAACTGCAGTGATATTGGGAACATTTGCATTGTTTTGAATAACTAAAATCTCAGTATTTCTACCTCAAAATTTTTTGCTTTATATCATTAGAGGTTTTCATTTTGAAAGGGCAGAGAGAGACGTTCTGGACAGCCAGTACTATGATGGGGGATTTGAACTGTCTTCTTGCATATAGTATTAATAATTATCCGTATGTGACATTTCTGAATGCCCACATATTACTAAATTTCATTGTTATTATTATGTTTTTCTAAAAGTATATAACAAACACATGCAATAGAAAATTTTATAGATATAAAATAGTCCCAAATCTCTTTAAAGGAATTTTTTTTGAGGGGATGGTGTTGAATCCTTTGGAGAAATAATTGGACTCTGGGAAACCTTTAAATGATGTTGGTTTTTTCGTGAGTTCTGTTTGCTCGGAAAATTGCCACACTACTTGAACGTAATTGTTGCAGGGAATATAAAAAAGTTTGTTATGTTTGTATGATTTAGATTTTCGATCATAGGTCAGTGAGTAATAAACATTAATGAATCCATTGAAAATCAACAAAATTAAAAGAAACTCACATGAGTTTTGTGTATATATGGCAAGAGGAATTAATAGAAATATTAATGTAGAGTCGTAGTTTAACATTTTGACTACAGTTTGCAGAGATGTGGCGTTGCCGGTTTGAATTTTGAGTAGTCATATAACACAGCAAGCACTATCAGGGCCTTGGAGCATGCCAGCACTAAGGCAAGTTCTTCTTCACTTATCACATGCCTCATTACCTCTTAAGTGCTTGGTGCTCAACTGGCATCAGTTTTTTCCTCAAGAATTCCTCTTCAAGCTCCTCCCATGGTTGTAGAGCCTTAGAAAGTACAGCATTAATCAAAATATTACTTAATTTCAACAACTGGAAAAAAAAAAATAAAAATTGGAAGAATTAATATTTGTGCTTCACAAGTTTACATAATTTTATCTCTTCTATAAACTATAAGTTTACCTCTTCTATGAACTTACAAATAATATTTGTTCTTTAATTTTTTTTTTTCATGAACGATTTTGTTTTATATATACTTTGTTAACATAGTATTGTGATTCTGATGTAGAGGAGTGTTGTAATGGGTCATTCTTGCAACATGCTCAAGCCCCTGTTGAAACTGCCAATTAGCAGTGTATCTTTGTGTTGTTTAAATGGCTGCTTATTTCAGATGGTGAGTGATGTACATACACATTTTTTCCTTCACATGTTTGTTTTATTATCAACATTCAAAAGTAGTCAGCTTCATATAGTTTCATAATTCATTGGAACTTTGTTTACGTCAAATTTAAAACGAAAGTGCACAAGTTTCCATGTAGAACTGAAGCATGGCGTTGGCCGAAAAATAATTACGAGAGATGGTGGTGGCCGATTCACATTGTACAATACTAAGTTTCCATCCTCAGGCCGCACAGTTACATCAACCAACAAATGAAATGACACTAGGTTCTACTAAGTTCAATAAATTATGTGCACTAAGAAATGGGAATAAACTTCCCCGATCTCCAATGTGTCCATGCTCAACGTGACTGCCTCTACATGAAACCAAACACAGCCAACTTTACCGAACCACCCAGCATAAACTTACAGAACAGAATTAGAAAGCTGAATGGCTAGAAACACCAGTCACACTTCCTTCTCCACCTCAGCGCCCTTGGCAGTCACACAACACACTTAGCAAATAAACGTTACCAAAAACTAAAACTAAGTAATATTATAATGAAAAAATACAAACTTTGTGAATATTAATTATGTCGTACATAAAAATACTGCGTTCCAAAAACTATCTATGTTTACTTTAAATTACAACACAAAGTTTAATAATTTTTTATGGCATGTCTTTTGATTGGCCCCACCAGCCCACGCAAAACATCATACCGTCTTTTGTCACCACTCTACATGCAGACGCGCACGTGTGCTCCAGTGAAAAGTAACAATGATAAATACGTTCAAAATCTAAATTTAGCTCTTCCAGGAACTGGGTAGGCTAAGCATACTTGGCTGCTACATCAAAATTGGTCAACAGTATTCTGTGACGAATGAAGTATGAACTTATATTAAATGTGTTAATGGTAAATTTAACTTGTTTTAAAAGTCACATAAATGTATTTTAACCACTAAAAACGTAATTTTATGCTAAATTATGTGTTTTAAGAGTATTTGTAATATTTTACCATATTTTTAAAAGCCCCGTCATTTAATTAATATGACAACATGGTGATTCTATGCCGAGAACGAGTCACTAATTAATATAAAATGGTTTTATGCAGAATTGTAATTACAGTTAAAGTAATACTTTTTAATTGTTGATTGTTATTTTATTAATATTTGAGTAATAATTTCACTATATTTTTGTTTACTTGTAACACATAACACGTTTTCGCTATTTTTTATCAAGGATTGGAGAGTACTGTTTTGTAGTCCTTCATTTCATGTTTGCTACAGGGACTTTTTGGTGGCTTCTCTAAACGAATGGTGACTTATTAATTTTATGCCCTAACAAATTGTTTTAAAAATGGCCCATCTTAAGGACAGGATTTGAGATAAGTGCCACCAAAAGATAGTAAATATTTTAGGTTCACCGACCAGCTAAGAAAAGGGTTGAGCGGTAGGAACCACATAAGGAAATTTAATAGTGAACTTCAAGATAGAACAGGATGCCGGTATAAGCCATTTTGGCCAGCTAAGTGAAAATCTGAACATTACTTTGTCACCCCAATTTTCGTTTATTGCTGCTAATCATTTGGTGTCAAACTATTTTCAATGGCTTATAAGTGTTGTATTGGTGATTAAGTTGAACTTTTCAGAATTTAAAACTATTTATTTTCTAGATTTGGACGTTTTTAAAGGATAACTAGATACCTGTACCCAGAAGTACTGGGAAAATTAGTCCTTGTAATTGAGCAGCTGAGTAATTAATTGACACATTTAATTTAAACTAGTATTTGAACCTTGAGGATAAATTTTCAATTATTTGGAGTGCTACTATTTATTTGCATTAATTATTTTAACTTTGGAATACAAATTTCAGAACTGTGTGATTTTGAATGCTATATTTTAATTTTAAATTTCAGTCAGTTTCCTCTTATGATATCAAACCATTTTCTAATAGTAAATTACATTGTTTTGAAATCATAATTGTGTTTAAATTGTCTTGTGTGTTCTGTTTATGTAGATATTCAGGTGTCACTCTCTATGCACCTACACTATACTGAACCTAATCACTTTAATAAATATATATTTTCTTCACAGTACACTGTGAAAAGTATAGTATACAACATAGTACGACTTATTCGTCACAATTCCCAGCCTTAATTCAAATCTAATTACTTCAAATATTTTTTCAACTGCTGCAAACATTGATATTTAACCAAAGTTAAAATAAACCAAATAAACTAAACCAAGGGAAAGTAAACTAAATAAAACTGATGCAGGCAATGGTCAGACATCATCCTTTTAAATGTACTAAAAAATGAGATTATAATAACAATATAAATAAAGCACACAAAAAAATTAAGACAGCAATGATAATTGAAAGAAATTATTAAGGCTTAAATGGGTGGGTGGACCACCTGACAGCGTGCACCCGTTTCAAATTTCTGCATTTGAAGTGTGGGGAACAGTAGAGCAATAAGAGCCAGAGTACAGTGTTTGATGAGAAGCATATTGCCTCTATTCAGAGTGCGCCAAATGGGCGTGCAAAGTTTTTGTTATAGAATTTTTCCTATGGTACTTGAAGCAGGCCCCTAGAATTTTATTTTTAGATAGTATGAAGTAAAGGCCAACGCGTGCATCTCATTTGCACTTTACGAATTCAGTTGGAATTTTTGGAGTTACAGTAATCTAAAAATGCAGTTTTTAGCCATTTTGAGAGGCATGAAAATCATGTTTCTAACAAGTGTTGTGAATTTTCAAAATTATATAAGGGTAGTTTAAAGTGTGTGTTCTGTTGGTAGAAGAATGTGATATGAATAAGTTTAGCTTTTCCATGTAAAAAAGAAAACAAGTGACATGCTAAAACTCTGTCCATGCACCAGGCAAGGGCTTCGCTTAATATTTTAATTGAAATGGTGGTTGAAGCTTAGTTATTTATGATCACCAGTTATGAAAGCACAACATAACCTGTGTGTTGTATATGTACTTTGTCAATTATAGTAGAATCTTAGTGAAGTAAATTCTCAGAAGTAAGTGTTTTGCTTTAAACAAATAATTTTAGCTATGGATGTATCATATTGATGACATAAAAGTTAAAACATATATAGTATATTTTCTTGCTGGTGTGAAAAGCACATTGAAATTTTGTCTACAGGTATAATGAGTCATTTACTTTACGCTCGTCACCTATCTTAGCAAGGCATAATAAAATGTCAACTGTAGTTTGTGTGTGATATTCTTATGGCCACTTACTTTTCATGAAAATATTCTATCACAAGTTGTAACTGAAAATAGTGAAATTTGGATGTATTTCTGTGCTATACATGTAGGTGTCTTTCTGTCTTTCTTCAAAATTGTAACTTTTCAGTACCAGGAGGTAATATTCCTATTGGTAGAGTTGAACAAGATAATACCTTTTGTCAAAGATGCTTTGCCAGTTGCTGAAGGAATGCTGTAGGCATGGACTTGTCTATGTATTAAAGGATTCACTGACTGACTGACTGACTGACATAACAGGTCACAGCCCGATCTGTTGAACTGGGATTCAAAGATGTTTAAAAATTTGGTATTGTAAGAAGTGAAAAGACGTGTTATTGTTTTCAATTATTCCTCCATATCTTTCAAACCAATCAAGATGTGAAAGAGCTCTTCGCTTTAGGGTGGTGCTTACATAAAGTTTTTTTCAATGATTTGTCAATATATCTTGAACCCAGCGGGCTATCGTCTTGTTTTTCATGTCCATGGAACACCCATTAAATAATCTAAAATGTGATGTAAGGTTTTCTCTAAGTCCACTCTCTTAAGTGAGTGAAAAGACGTTCTTATGATATTTACCTATCCAGTTGAGATATTGAGGTGTGATTTACATCATAATGGTAAACACCATAAAAAGTTTTTAAGGTATTAGTTAAAGTAAATAATTACCACAAAGAAAATAGTTTTATAAACTATTCAAGGCATACTGTCCAAAATGCAAGCATGAATATAAAAAAATAATTTACATTGATTTTCAGTTTGCAATTATATTGATAAATATTGCTGTTCAACCACAGTGCACCTAGGGGATAAATATTTTATTTATTTTTAATGTGTACTTTTGTCATTGTATGGCACAGATGTTTGTAGCTGCAGTCTACAGTTAGGGAGGTCCAGGCTTCTAATTCCATGTAAGGCTATGCAATTTGCAATTCTTATACATAAGGTCAAGTCTGATAAAATTATTGACATTTGGATTGAGTAATGTGAAGGGGTGGAAATGGACTGTGTTAAAATCAATAAGTATGCAATAATACAGTCCACTCAGCAGTGAAACATGACCATGTTAAACGGGAAGCTGTATTTGATCCGACTATACATTCGGAGCACTGGACTCAACCAGTATTTTTAAATTTGCTTTAATTGAACTTGTATTAGTGAAGAGTACATTCCTCGCCTCTTGCACGCTACTGGCTGGTTGGTGTACCTACACGTGTCAGTCTAATTTGACAATTGCCCAGTACTGCTTCTCTTGGAACATGTCTGTACCTCGTTTCTGAGTTCACTACCCTCTGAAGTTCCTCTACAGAATCATCCCACAGGTCATACCATCTCACAAAATTAACCAAGGTTACGGCACCAGTAGTGTTACTGCAAAACCTTGACCTGTCAAAGCTCCCCAAATGCACCATGTTTCAATTTAAGGGTTTATGTTTAACTGCAGTTACAGTTATCACTGATAGAGTAATGATTCACTTCATTTACTGTTCACAATGTTCATATTCCCACCTTTTGTATTTGCCTCTCAGCATATGATAAAAACTTACCATATGGAAAATTTAACTAAGACATGAAAAACTGCTGTACACATGAGCAAGAGAAGATCACTATTAAATTAATCTGGTATTTTTTTTCACTTGTTAGTGTTGTCGAAATCTTTGTTAATTATTTTCTTCAATGTTTTTAATGTAACAGCACACATGTCAATATAAATAATGGTAAAGGTGCAGTACTAAACAGTGAATTAAACACATTTAAAACTACAAAATCAGAATGTAATAAAACACTGAAAGTATAACTTTACACAAAGTTTATGTGTGTTTCAGTTATAAAGAATTTATAAGTGCCCAATAAAATACTTTTGCAATGTAATGTATTGTTTTGACCAAAAATAAGCTGAATCTAAAAAAATTTCATTTTACTTGTAATTTTTTGCTAAAATTACTATTATGAATGTCAGTATAAATTGTATGGTAAGGCACTGGGGTTTTGCTGTAAAATTACTTTTGTTGGTTGTATATTTGAAAAAATCTTTGAAAAGTTGACAATTTCAAATAGGGAGAGTAATCTGAAAATGAGAATAGTATTGTTACCGAGGGATACATTGCATCAGAACTTCACAAGTATAGCTCCTTCGCCTAGTTTTAAATCTATGATGTCAAACATTGTTGCAGATGTTAGCACTTGATTAACACTATCAGAATGCATGTAACAATTCTATTGCAGTCCACCCTGGCTTAAGTGCAGTGCATTTGTCACCAGATATAGTTTTCAGTGTCCAGTACTGTTTCTTGTTACTTAAGGCTAGGATCTGTAGTTTTATTTTCACGTTGGTGCAAGGTACTCAAATAATTTTTAACAGATTTTTTTGAAAAAATTTGAGATTGTATGCTGTTGTACAATTCACAATTGTATGTAGATTTTTTTTTTGCAAAATAATGTATGTGCAAAAATTATGGTGCAAATCAATATACAGTGTGTTAGTGTGAAAACAATGTCCTAATTCTGTAAAATCGTTGTTAGTTTTATTTTTAAGGAAACATTATCTAAACAGTTGTGAAATTACCAGACATGGTCTTAAGGTGTTTTTTCAGCCTGCAAATGATTTGGTTTTCTTGCTTAGTTTTGTTTCGCAAACAAAAATTTCAAAAGTGAATTACGAACCAATATTGCTTCAAGATGCGTAGAGTTTTTCTTATAATAAATAAAATAAAAAAACCCTAAATAAATAAAAAAATATTGAAAAATCTTGATTTTTGTGAAATAGACAATAGCTGTTCAATTGTTATTTTGGTACCAGGTACTCTGTATTCAGGATAAAGTTGTATTATTTTGATGGCAGATGCAACCAGTGTAATAGTCCTAAATGTTGAGAAGGTTGAAGCCCTTACTTATTGCTACTTCTAGTATTTCAGAGTTGTACGATTGGTAAGAAGATATAAAATAGTATCGAATGTATTATTGAAATACAATACATTGATATTTTACAATTGTTTTTACGACAAAAGTGCTTAAAGCTGTCAAATTTATATTTATAAGGCTTTTTCAAGTACACATTAACTGAAGAATGGTGTCATGTAGCCAATATGGTTGCCAAAGTTCATACAATGCAGCCAGGTAACAGGACATGTTTTCCTTCCAGTACAGTTCTCAGGGCATATAGGAATATAAAAAATAACACGTGGATTAGCTACATTAGTTTATGTAACCACTTTAATGCTTGAGATACTGTATTTAGTTTGTATATTGACTAAATATTTAAAAATGGTAAACATGACAATTTAAGGCTCAACATCAGATTAATAGCTGTGTTAGAAGCAACATATTGTCCATACCGTATAAGAATTCTATTATTTGACAGATCATAAAAAAAGTAGGGCAATATAAACAAAAACATTATGTATCCTTTCACCACCATGTGCTTTCCAGCTGACAATCAAAACATGTCAACAGTTAAGGTATATTATGATTGCAATAACATCCAAAGTGTGTTGTGATTTTCTTTAGATAATTTTTTTAGATCTCAGACAAATAATTTATTTTCAATACTAGAAGCACATTAATCTTACTAGGGTTAGGTGGGCAATGTTAATGGAATTATTTCATATTACAGCAATGGATAGCCAGCCTACTCTACAGATATTAAGTTAATACAATTATTTAAAATTTAACTTTTTTTTGTATATTTTTCTAGGTTTGATCAAAATTTTAACATTTAATGACGTTACCAAAAATATACACACATGTATGGGCAACTTATGTTTTCTACCTAAAAATATTAAATAATAGTAGCTTATTTGGTTACAACAAACTGAAGTTGCAAGAGCTTAAGAGTGCAAGTAAACATTTTTAAACTTTAATAATAAATAAAATAATTTATGCAGGAACTATTACAATTATTTTTCGTGTTGCAGTATAGGCCTAGTTTAAGTTACCAATTGTAGACTATTAAACAAACTTACCTTTTATGGTAGGGCCTACCTTTGAAATATCTGTGTTGTCATAGTCATGTGACTATTGTAGGCTATATAGCAAAAATTTGTGCTCTCACAACCTAAACGGAAATAATATAGCAATAAAAAGCGTAAGTATTAAACAAACATGGGTGGGTCTAATTGCCCAGATCAGCTTTTAATATTTTGTTGATTAATTAACACATGTCATCAAACCAGTACACTTTAATGACCGGGAAATATATAGGCGTACATCTTCTGGCCGTTTCTTTTGGTAACATGTAGGCCTAAATTTTTGCAGCTGACAAGCACAAAATCTCACGTGGACTTTATATTAACCACTTAATTTGCTTTAATTTGCTTTAAAAAAAAAAAAAAACACACGGACTTTTTCGTACAAAAAGTATTGAGCCGGCGCCTTGAAAAAGCATGTTTACGTATAAAACTACAAGAACCGTAGGTGTTTACCCACAAATTCTGTTAAAATAAAAGTTAGGTAACATTTTTTTAATTTTGTGTAGCACTTTTCTCTGGATGGATTACGTACTTCTTATTCAGCGAATGTTTTTGTAGACATGCCAGCTGAAGTTCCTGTCTTCCGAATCACGTCTTAATAACTCATTGTCGTTTGCGATTACAAGCCGCATATTTTAATCCCTACATGCAATATATTACAATTACATGCACAAAATATGAAAATAACACTGTACAAGAATCTCAAATGAACACGAACACACAAGAAGCTCAACCTCAAACATTCGCAACACAAATGGCCGCTCTTTGTTTTGGTTGCTTGACGTCATAATAGCCCATTGGCAATTACAGACTGGGTTTTATAATCCCCACATTAGAATATATTAGATATATGCACAAAATATGAAAATAACACCATACAAGAATCTCAAACGAACACGAACACACGAGAAGCTCAACCTCAAACATTCACAACACAAATGGCCACTCTTTGTTTTGGTTGTTGGACGTCATAATAGCCCATTGGCCATTTCAGGCTGGGTTTTATAATCCCCACATTACAAAATATTAGATATGTGCACAGAATAATAAAGTAACACATTATAAGAACCTCAAACACTCGTGAACGCGGTAACGTTTCACACTCACAAATGGCAGTGCTTTGTTTTGTTTTGGTTACAGGTCGACTGATAATGGTGCGGTTGTTTGTAAATTAGTTATGAAATTGCGCGATTTGAATAGAATAAAATAGTTAATTGACTAATGTTGGATTCGAAACCGTGTTATTATATTACGTTTCCTCCAAAATGCGTACTTATTTTTCACATATAATACACACTACTTTCAGCGTCGGCGATGAAAGTTAACCAATTTGTTGATCAGGGCTACTTCGTCAGGTCATGCGGTCACGTCTTAAGGCTGTTCAAGAAAGAAAAAAAAGTTGTTAAATTCCATATTTAGCAACTTCTGTACTTAAACAATGTGTAATGTAATGATTTTAAACCAGCACCGATACATTAAAATAGGTTTTTATTACTTTTTATATACTTTATCGTTATGAAGTTATAGCAAGCAAAACAGTAAAAGTATTCGTCATTTATTAACGAAAATTTTTTTAATTACCTAAAAAAGTGCTTCTAACATGCCAAAGAAATTTTGTGAAGCTGTCAGCAGGCATTCTCAAAAAATATCTTTCAGCAAATTTTATATCGAAAATTAGCAGCAACTGTGATTGTCTAAAAAACTAAAACCGTTAGGTGAATGTCAAATATAACGGTTTTAAACAATAGCGCCATTCTTCCTGATTACACAGACACCAAGTTTATAGCAATGCAAGCAGTCTACTCTTTGTGGCAGGTAACTGAAGTAACATGTGCAAATCCCCGTCGACGACGTGGCGAGGATCCGCTGAGAGACGTTGAGATACCGCGATAAGCTACCAGTAAGGTGGCGCCCCTCGCGGAGTTCGCTGCAACAACGTGGGGAGTTTTGTGAGGTACGGTGGCTCGCTTGATACTTGAATTTTCGCGCGGGTTTTTTGGTAGATGCGGTGTACTGGATTTCGCGGTTTTTTTTTTTGTTAGACGCGGTGTTGTGGATACAGTTTGTGTAGTTAACAGTGATATTGAAAACTAGCGCGTGTTATATTCAACTTTTTTCGTCATAGCCAAGTCTCTGCGACGGATACAATTGAGGCATAACTGATAACTGAAAAATATCCATATTTAATGTGTACATTTAATAATCTTTTTTTTTTCCTGCAATAGAAAACAATTCACTAAATTTGTTACGTTTTTTTGACATACTACAGTGTTGGAAAATTAAAATGCGCACTCATTCGTAAAACATTAGTATTCAGTCACGATAGACCTTCTATAATATTAAATTTCATTATGTATGTATAAATTTAGTGCTGGGAATTTCAGCTTGCAAAAGTGTGCATATACTTAGTGATGTCTATTTTGGGAATTATAATAAAATATTTACAATGACAAGACACCGCTGCGACAGCTGGAATTTTTTAAGTAACACAATAAAAA
>PNEQ01031958.1:0-37066 GCA_003012365.1 Medauroidea extradentata
TGCATGCATTCATGAGGTTAATTTTACCTTAGCTGTCATTTTGTGTAAAAACCCCATTAGTCATACAATTGAAAATGTATTTGTTGTTGCATAATTTGCACAACATTATATGTTATTGCTGCCACATATCTGTTTTCATCCTATTCATGCAATAAAGTAACAATGAGTGATCTATTTACAACAGTTTTCCTTAAAAATAATTTTTATGCTCTCCTGAACATTTTGGTTTTAATGACTTATGGGGTTTCTGAAAACATTGATTCAATTGTGTTTTAGAGATATAGATGATTCATAAAAAAAATTTTGCCCTTTTTACTTCTTACGGGTCGAGTTTCAAAAAACCCTAAAACTGCTTTATGGGTATTTACATAAGCAACATTTTGAAGTGAATACCAACTATTTATCCCGAAGGATTCGCTAGATATCGATAGTTAATTAGAAACACATTTAAGGTTTTTTCACCCCCTTAAATGGTGAATTTTGAAAAATCCTAAATTTTGGCTAATATGCATTTTTATGAGTGTCCTATTAAAGTAAAAATCAAGTTGATAGACTGTCGGGTTTGAGCTCTATCAATGTTCCTTTGGAAATACATTTCACCCTTTTTCACCCCCTTAATTATAGATTTTCGAAAATCCATTCTTAGTGGGTGCCTACGGGGCAAGGGGAAGCTTTCCTCAAAATTTCATGGTTCTGGGTCCAGCGATTTGGGCTGTGTGTTGATGAGCGTGTGAATGTATCAGGACACTTTATTTTATATATTAAGATTAATAGTAAAGATGGTAATAAATATGTTACATACAGAAGTTATTGCTTTCGAAATATTAAAATAAAGTTTATCCGTATTATATATATTTCTCAGTCTGCAAAAGTTATGTAGTAGTATACTGAAACTTAAAAGTTGGCAAGACTGTAGATCCTCGTCACGTACCACGTTAAACCTTGACTTGTCGGAGGGGTATGTTGATCTCCAAGATTTCCAGCCGCCGATTCATTTGTCTGCATGTTTCCGTGTACTGCACACATGAGAAGAGGACCAGATGGCCCGCCACAAGAACAAGAGGTATAGGGATAGTGAGTAAGAAGTCATAATACTTTAATTAATATGGTTTTATACAGATAACGATTATCTAATTACAGTAAATCATAACATTTGTTTTATCGATTTGCAGTACTCGGCAGACTACAAAATATTTTTGAACGTATTTTTGGTGCATGTAGTAAGACCTGAAATTTATATAATCGTTAAATACGTCATGTGTAACGCTAGATAACAGTACATATCAACGTGTAAAAGAACAAAAATATTACTTTGTGCTTATTCATTTGAATTACTGTAATTTATTTTGTGGGTCGAAGAAACTAATAAATATATTGTTTGTTGAAATGGGGAGGTTATAGTTAATTTGTATTTGGATAAAATGTTCACAATGCGTTGATGAATAGAAAAAAATTAAATAAATTTTGAAAGTTATTTTATGTTATAGTGATTATCCATATGGCATATAGTTTGAAATCAAAATGACGTGAAATGTTTGTGCCAACAAACCATACTCTAGTAAAATTCAAGCCATTCAGTTTTCACGTAAGGAATGTTCCATTAATATTTTAATTCATATTTTGTAATTTTAAAAGCTTATTCTCGGTCACAGTTCTGAAGGAATGTGCGTGTTTGTTCCCGAATTTTAGTTAACTTCATTCATTGTAATGTTCTGACAAATTTTGTTATAGGAAAAGCAACATCGTAATGTTTAATGGCGTTTTCAGGACCGCGATCGCTCAGTGTCAAAGTTGTAACCTCTGCAACCCGAGTTACATTCCCGGTGGCTGTCACCCAAATTTTCGTGTTATAGCATTTGTGTAGGACAATGCTGCTGATCAGCATATTTTCTCACGTATCTATCGTTTCTTCAGCTCTTGCGTTCCAGAGCTGCTCCATTGTAGTGTTTCATTCCAAGTCACCCCTCATGAATGGTGCAGCGGCAGCCTAGAGACCCCGACTCAAAATGTCATCACTGTGTGTGCACCTCCCCCACTCTACGGTGCATCACCCTCTCGAGATTATTCATACTTTCACTTAATCATTTGTCAAAGTACTTGCTTTCTTTATAGTCTCTTTGTTTTTGTGGAGGTTTACCAATGTAGAACACAAAGTTTGGCACGTTACAATTTCAATCATAAAATAAAAAATTAAACCAAACTTACCATATAAATTACTAGGGTTCGAAACATTCTGAAGTATGTCTTATGGGAAATGTATGAATGAATAAAAGAGAAAAATTAATTTATGTAATCTTAAACACTAATGTAGCACGAATTGGAGAAAAAATATATATGTCTATAGTTACATTTGCCACATTTATTTCTTTAAATTTAGTTAGTTTGCAAGCTACAGGCCGTAACTTTAAGAACATGGTTCAGAGTAAATTTACTAGATTTTATTGCACATTTAAATTTGTTTTTCTGTTTAAAAACAGCTAACTAAAAATAAGACTGTGGGTAATTTAATTGAAAGTATTTACAAACACAACCGGCAAAACTGCGTTATAAAGTAGGTGGGTTCTACGGGTCGGCAATTTTGACGTTTATGGCACCTACTATTTATTTTATTTGGTTTAATTAATTATGTCGATACATGATATAAACTGTATCTAAATTTGAAACGAAAATATTTTTGTGCTTCTCCAACTAAACTTTAGAGTAAAGCAAGAAATGTGTTCTGCTACAGATCTGTTACAACAAAAAACGTTTCTTTGACTGTTGTTTACTTTAAATACTAGTGAGTGTAAAATTAGAGAGTGGTATTGGCCTTACCTCAGTGCTACCGGTAATGTAATGTGTGCTAACTGTACGAAAACGCGAGAGCTAAAAGGTTACTCGGCTTTATGATATAACTTTTCACGCTTAATTTGTGTGCATTTGAAAATGTGTCACAATTCACCCGTGGTTATTTTATTCTAAACTAAATTTTTTTTCTGTTAATAATTTTTTAGCTTAGAAATGACTTTGATTGAGACAAAGATTTATGGCGTCAGATTAAAAAAAAATTATATATATATATATATATATATATATATATATATATATATATATATATTTAAAAACACAGAATACACATGTCCACATAACCAAATTCAAGAGATTAATTTTATATTGTTTTCTCCCTACAAATTTCCACGCGTCTCTGAGACTCAGGAACAATAAAAAAAAAAAAAAGAGAGACATAAATCCTTCAAGATGGAAGCGTTCTCGCACTTTAACAAAATGCAGCTACAGTCAAACCTACCTAACCTAAATACTAGAATAAAGTATAAAAACACGCCAATAGAAAGTTTTATCTTTGCACACGAGGTTCAGTCAAAAGTAAATATATTAACAAATAAAGGCATTGTATCAATGAAAACCATAAACCTGTATCTGTCAAGATACAATAACTTTATATGTGTTCTTTATTGTAGCAATATAATTTTAAGTCATTTTTAGGCGAAAAACTCTATAATCCAATATGGCGACCTTTTAAATCCTTAAACTTTTAATTTAGATCTACAGATATATTATGTTTGTCCCACCCCCTCTTTCCCATTTGTAGGGTATCTAAGGCCAGTATTCCTAAACAAAAAGTTAGGGGCTACATAAGCACTACCATCTCAGGAGCCAGAAAAGCAACGGCAGAGACCTTACTCGCTGAGCGTATTTCTAGACGTGTTTGTGCCGTGTCCCAAGATGGTGTCAGGTAAGTCACGGCTTATTATCCTGGAAAATTAATTGTTTAAATGTGTCATTTTAATAACTAAAAAAAAGCAAAGTAAGAGATGTGCATCTGAACGTGACGACAAATATTTATCGTTCTATACACAATATTTCTTATTTTAATGTTAGCAAAAAAAAGTTATCAAATTTCTCACAGAATGTAAAACATTCAAAAAAAATTTTTATATATGTTTTGTATGATATTTACAGCGAAAACCAATTAGTTTGTACTCTTTACAAATAGTTTATTAAAAACATTGTATCTGTCGAATATCATATTATTTTAATTTGTAGAAACGATATTTCCTAAAATTAAACTAATCGCACTACCACCAAATAATATTCTGTGAAATATAAAAAAAAAATAAAAAAATCTTTGGATCAACCAGGATTCGAACTCGAAGCATTTGCTTCCCGACTGAGCGCCTTGTCACCGAGTCAACTGCGCTGGTATCAAAATAGTGCAAAAATTTTATACTAAAACCTTCATTTAGCAAACTGCCTAAAAAATATTTTTTTATTTATTAATAGTTTTAAGATTTTGAAAAGCTTGTAACTTATCACTTAACATTCTCGCCATCATAAAGTTTTATTTTTAGTACCATTTTCTTGTTTTTGCCGACTCTCGTATTGTTAAATACGATTTTCGGCAGGCAAGCGGTAATATACGGTTTACCCGTTTCTACAGGAATAATGTGCTACCATCTCGGGACACAGAAGCGCAAGGGTTGTGTCCTATCTCGCAACCGTATTCCTAAACGTTCTGAAGGTATAGGATAAGTCACGGAATATTATTTGCCGTCCTGTGTGCGGTTATAAATAAATGAAGGCGACGCTGGGCAGTGCTTTTTTATAGAACATGTAGCAGTGACTTTCAACAGCTATTTAACCAAAATACGTTAATTTTTTTACATTTAATACGTAATGTATTGAATTTCAAATTGTTTCAAACCAGAAGAAATCATAAATACAGTAATATAGATTAAAATATGTCATATATCTTTAAAAATTTAAGTATTTAAAATAAAGTTACAGTCTCTTGTGCAAAGTAAAACAAAAGTAAGTTACTATTTTTATAAAATATGTATCTACGTGGACGTCTTTTGCGCGTTTGATATCTACAAATGCGGAAGCTGTAAGTTCGAGAAAGCATGCACATCACTCATTACCCTAGCCTCTAGGCGCAAGTAACTAACTGGTGTTCTGTCTTTTCGCCGAAACTCACCTCTACGAGACATAACTGTAATTTTGACGATAAAGGTGAGATGTATACATCTGCACCCTATAGAAGATTCTGTAACAAGATTTCAATGCTCGAAAAGCACCGCTAAAACACCCATTTTTGCCATTTTGGCAGCTTTACAATATGCTTTAATGATTACTGTTGAACCAGAAATTTGTATACACACGTATAGTAATCTTTGAATAATATTCCTAAGCAGACATCACTCATGTACGTTGAGCAGTTTTCGAATAATCTGGTAACGGCTGAATCTCGGCGCAACTCTCGGAAGCCTGGGAAAACGGCTACCACAATGACATGCACACGTATGCAACCTCGAAGGCTTTTCTTCTTTTTCTTTAAGTCTACTTTCCATTGTCCATTTGTGTATTTCTCAATTTCTTCTCCACAGTACAAAATCGAACATACAGAGCTAATGTAATCAAACTTGATAAAAATATAGTGCAGTAGACGAAGTTGACTTATATGTACTTCGTTCATATTTTCATAAAGGCGGTCATTTAAAACGTTTTTTCTTCATGAGATAAACAAAACTAATTTTTTGAAGAGAGACGTTGTTTTCATTAGCCTATCAAAATGTTGCTAATGTTAGTATCTCAAGTTTTCTTGATCACATGAATTATCTACACTATTCACGCATCTGGAAATCACCAAACTCGGTACATATGTTTGATATTAACGTATTTTTAATATATCATTTTCAGTTTTTAACACAAGATGATTCAGAAAATTTTTTATTATTACCGCGTGGAGAAATTAATGATGAGGTAAGTTGAAAATGTAATTTCAATGATTATGTGAAATGGGTAATAGTTTAAAATTGACTTAATATTTTTTCTTCTTTTCATAAAATAGGCTATTTGGTCTTTAATTGTTTCAGCACTTGTTATATTGCTTTACATTTTAAGAAATAACATTTTCTAGTTATTTTCTGGTTAATATTACTACCACTATAATTCACATTGCAGAAAAATTTTAGGACATATTTTTGACATGTATTTCATAAGCTATAGCCTCAATAAAATAAAAAAATTATTCCGCATAACTTACAAGGAAATTGTGTAATAAATGTAATTTGGCGATTCAACGTTAACAATACTGAATGCATACTCTATTTCCCAAGATTTCATGTCATGAATTAATTAATTTTCTCCTATAACATCTGCGCCGACTGTAAGAAAATGTAAAATTAAAAACTTAGTTTTTCAAACTTTCGTTTCATTAGTTCAAATTGTTGTAGGTTCACTATGTTAGAAGATAGAATCACATGAAGAAACAAAGAAATATATTATAATGTTTACATCTACATGATCAGTGTGAAATTTTTTGGTTTATTTGCACCAAATTCAAGAAAGTAGTCTTATTAGTTGAGCTTTTACTTTCTCGATATATGCTCATACCATTCGCAGATTAGTGTACAGGTGTGTTTACTTTAAAAATAAAACTGTAATTTTTAAATGTGATCACTTACCTTGACATTTTCCTTACAAAATACCTAAAAAAACAGTTAAGAGCAGCATTTGCACGTCTATTAAATGTCATATCGTCTCTATGCACACGTCACAGAACCAGCGCGCAGATTTTCTGTCGTACAAACGATTTTTTTGAATTAGACTTTTACGAAACTGTAATTTATTTTCATATATTTAACTAAATTTTTAATTACAATGGCACGAGAATGGAGATAATTTTACAAATTATTTATAGCACGCTAGCTGTTTTGGAAACATCTCGTTACATGTGTATATTTTTTTTTCTTGTAGGTGAATATATCGTGAACACATTTCATTATTTCTGAAACTTTTATTTAACATGATGTAACACAGATTAAATACGAGTTGTTTAGGAAAAAATATATTAACGACATTCGTTTTGTTTTACTTGTAAAAATTATATTTCGGAAATTGATTTTAAAAATATTGGAATGTTTGTAAATAAAAACTTAGTCAGAACTTCTGAATGTTAGTTAAACGTATCGTATCTTACAAAAATGTGTTTAAATCAACAGTATATAACAGTTTGTAACAATTGTAATTGCATATTTTCTAAGTAGGTCGGTTTACAAAAGGTGCCTATTGATTGTACGTCCATTATTCATTCTATTTACAAGTATTTAAAGAACAAAAAAAGTAAAGTCATTATATTCCATATACTAGACGTTGTATTCCTACATGTTGACTACAATTTACAGGGGGGAAATATTTCTATTCATGAATATTTCATTATACATTTATCTTATTTCTATATTTTTGAGTCAGTTTAATGCTTACAAACTATATTTATGGAAATAAACATTAATTTCATTTTTACCTTATTGTGATACAACATAATATATAAAAAAGTAAAAAAAAATTTTTGGAGTGACCGGGATTCGAACCCAAATAAAATTGTTACTGGGCAGTCTCCTTAGTGCCTGAGCTACTCACTCACTTATGTAAGTACGACCAATAAAATATACATATACTGCAAAGCTTTTAAAACTACAAATTTGTTGATTTTGGATTATTTGGGCTTTTAAAATGCTAGTGAGTTATTATTAAGTATTCCTGCTGCCACAAAGTTTCATTTTCTGTATAATTTGCATGTTTTTGTTTTCTCTTTTTATTATTAAAAACGATGTTCTTCCAGCAAGCGGTAAAATACGTTGTAACGTGCGTAGGCGTCTGTATGACTAAGCGTACTGTGCATGCGTAGTTATATTAGGACAAGGAAAAGTCACAGATGAATCCTGAATAGGCAATGACCTTACCCTAAACCCTTATACAAACGTTTAAGAATACCGATAAGGCCTAGGCATGACATATGCTGCACCTAAACCCTTATACAAACGTTTAGGAATACCGGCCTAAGTTGTGCCTCTGGACCCCTGATAGCAGTCTGACTGTCCTGTCTTCCCGCCACGGTCCTGGTAGCTACACAGATCTAAGTGAAACATGCCAATTCTTAGTTCTCATGCTCGCAGCCAACCCCCTTCTCCCCTATACCTGACACTTGTCAGCAGCTAGACACAGCATACCTCCCTTATTCCATCGCCGCTACTGCACATTCTTCTGTCATACAAGGGAAGAGAGAAGACAGCATTGCTCACGTCTCACACATGCTTGTGTTGCGCACGCTGCCTAATTACCAAGTTCACACTTCAAGTGTGCCTCAGCTGAAAAACTTTAAATTTCGTTACCGAATTTTTTTTACAGCCACGACTTATCAAATAATGGTAATTGCAGCATGTTATAGTTGCAATCTGTGAATATGTTCTCAATCTTTTATTGCTATGAAGCACTGTCCTAATGTGAGAAGACCTGTTTTCTGGAGAACTCATTGGTTTGAGGGAGTTAAGTTATAACTCGGATTTGACGAAATGTCTATTTAGAATAAAGATTTTCAGTAACCCTGAAGTGTTTAAAATTATTGAAATTATTGCAGTAATAAACTGTAGTAGAAAATAACAAGTAATTTACAATAGTATTTCATTTTGTAATCCTTGCATTCAGAGTCACATGGTTTAAAACAGTGCAGATGTAGAAAAACAATTCTTTTTTGAAAAAATAAAACAAAATATACAGCTGTAACTTTTACTTCTTGTTGCAAATTTGCAGGGCAACTCATAATTTTGTTACTTTATTTGGTATACTGGCATATTAGCTCTGATAATTTTTTTCAGGTTACTTTTGTCACATTTTTTCTGATGTCATTCAGTCACTACTTACGGTTTCCTGATTACTTCCCCAGCAAACTTTCTGGATATATTTAAATGCTTTGAGGCCTGTAATAGTAAATTTAAAGAATTAATGTTGCAGATGTCCTTGTGTGAATATTAAATTAATATTGACTAGGTCAAAACTTAAATTTTGATTAAGATATTTAACACATTAGTTGTTACCCAGTACCACTAGGAGATTGCAACTTGATCACATATAAATAATGATTCATAATAGAAAAACCTCTGTGCTTCAGTCATAATTAATCAGTAAAATGTATTTGTAGCATCAAGGAGGACCAAGTCTAAGGTAATTTTGGGAAAGAAGAGAAAGTGGCTGAAAAATACACACATTGGAAAATCCGAATTAACAAATATGTTAACTTAAACGGTACAGCTCTGTAAACAGACCACTTTAAAAGTGTGTAACGTCAGTGGCAGCTGGTGATTCATTACAAGCTGAGCTTTGTTCACTCAACACTGTACATTAATATTGCCGAGGTTTGTGTTGACCACATTTAAAGCCTCAGCATCTGACACCCATGTTTGTGAGTCTGAGTGCCTGACTTCTTTAGTGTGGTGGCTACAGTATAAAACCGTCACGACAACAATTTTCTGTATGGCATACTGTTTAAGTGTACACTGGTAGGCATTTTGTGCCAGTGTTGGCAACTGATATACTCCGGCTTCCAGTGTGCAATACCAATGTCAGTTTGTTGTGTTTAAAGAATTTAAGTGATGTTTTATTGCCAATTTGTATGGTAGGTTTACAAATACAACTAGGAACACTTCCTGAAGCAAACAGTTTATTACTTCCGGAGGCATTATTTCAGGTATGAAATCTTAATTTCATATGAATAATTTCTATATAAACAGTCTTAAGTCTGTGCTCCAGTTGTCAAAGTCAGTTAGTAGAAGGATATAGCCGACTCTTGGGACAAGCTGGTTGCAGGTGGGGACTTGTGGATTCGGCTGCCATATTGGATGATGTAACTTTAAAAAGTTTCCAAAATTTAAAAAAAAATATTTCTAAAAATAATTTTTGGATCCATCCGCCATCTTGGAACAATTTCTCCTTTCCCCTGCCAAATTTCAACAGTCATTTGTTTATATGTTCTGGAGGCCACAATATTTAATTTTTTTTAATTCCCTCCAATTTTTATCAGTCGATAACCACTCGTTCAATTAATCGATTATTATATTTCGTTCTAGGAATGACCACCGGGGGTTTGAGCCACCATTCACTTGATTGGACTCCGCCAGTATACATGTTTGTTTAAGGGCTAATAGTGTATGCTATATTATATGGACTCTCACTCCTATCACCAATATTTTTTTATGCTTGCTTCCAGGCTGGCAAAATCGACAAGTTTTGACATGTATTATACACAGAGCTGTATCACCATCATCAATCATAATTATTTTAATTTTATAAACCTTTTATAGTAATCAATTACAGTGTGATAGTGTATCTTGTAAATACTGATTGACTGTACAAGGACTAGTGCAGCTGATGCTCTTTAAGATGACAGGCATATGAAATAATGTCTCTCAACACATACAATTTTAAGTTTAAATAAAGTCGCATTTATTAAAGCACTATATACACAATAAACATTTACACTATATACATATTTACAAATTTTGAGGTGGCTGGGCAGGTCCTCCACCCACCATTGTTCGAAAGAGGAAGGGGACTGCCTCCTGGAAACGGACGGTGGCCGTATGGCATGCTGGGCTTGAAGTTGGAGCGCAGGTCTAGGATCTCCTCATCATCGTCGTCCTCCTCATTTTCATTGGCCTCTTCATCATCGTAGCCATCATTGTCCTCCCCATCATCGTCGTTGTCTTCCACCACCACGGGCACTATGGGTGCCACTGCCATTCCGGGTCGCCCTGCTGCAGGTCCCCATTTTGGAGCAGGCCCGGTGCAGTCAAAGGGACGCTTGGATGCTCCATAAACTTCGACGACTTGTACCTCGTCGTCCGAGAGGTCGGGGTTCTGCCGCAGGCGAATCTGTGGTGGCATGGAGCTGATGTCTGACAAGCAGACATCCCAGCAACAACAGCATCGTACACCTCGTCCAGCATCTCGTCATCTTCGCTACTCCAGTTGTATCTCTCACTCGACATCTTAATCTAGACTGAAGCCCCAAGTAATTGGGAGACTCCTCCAGACATGCATCCCCTCCCTCCAGCCAATGTATTGCAAGACAACCCCACCTCTTCCCTTCATGCGCTTATAATCTACGTCACCAGTCATGGCGGTGGCTGCAGGTGCCACATCGTCGCCTAGGTAATGCCCTGGTCTCAACTAGCACAAGATCTACTACCTGGAGTGACGGTGCAGCTGCGCACGCGTCACCGAGATTAATGACCAAAGCGATTAGACTGCCGGACAGCCCCGCACATCGCGAGGACGGGATGAGAAACTGCATGCCTTTCCCTCGACCAGCTCAACACCTCGAGTTTCAACATGCTCAGAGTACATGTGCGCAGTCATCACAGAGAGCCTTCCAGACACCCCAGTAGCAGTTTCATCTATTCCCAGTAAAAAAAAACATTTGCTTTTAAATAATAACATATGATTTTAGTCATAAACAAATATATTTATTTATTTCTTCATACATAATTCACATTATTTATTCATAATGTCTGACTGGCGAATCCAATTGTCGTGGCTTGCATCGAACCCCAGCCATCACACAAGAACCTTATTTTCTTTCTTCTTCAATACCTTTTCCAGAAAATATGTGTTTGGATGCTTGCTAACTTGAATTTCTTCGTTGTAGAAGCCTCCGCGAATAGCCTTACCTTCCACATATTCTAGGTAGTAGGTCCTTGGTTTGTAGTGTTGAATCTTGACCACATTAAATATTTCAGTGCTCCAGCTTGGTATGTAGCCTTTAATAAATGTTCCTTCACTCACGATATTCTTACATAGTCCCCAACCTTCGCTTTATGCTTGTGAATGTCCAGTTTCTTCTCATTTTTATAAACGGTGTGCAGTTAAGTGTTGTCTTTGACATCTGGAGGTTTCATGTTCGTGGTCCTATGTACTTTATTATAATATTTGGCCACAAGCTTGGGTAATATATCCAACCATAGCTTCCTTGTACTGAAAATTTTTTCCACGTTTCATTCTTCAAAGTATAATTAAAGCATTCCACAATATTAGTCTTAAGGCCACTGTGGGTTGAATAATGGTCTGTTTTATATTTTGACATCGGTGCTCGAAATGATGAATTGTAGAATTCCTTGCCAAGGTCAGTATGTAGATTCTTGCATGGACCTTTAGCTTGCAAAACAATATTCATTGCATTAGTTACGTCCCTACATCATCGAATACAAACACAGAGTTTGGTAGAGCTTGACTTAATGGTACCACGGCCTCATTGTCGCTGAATGGGAAATACCCGAGTCCATCCACATAACTTAGAATTTTTCCAAGTCGCTGATACTTTGGCTGTTGTAATGATTTCGAATAGAGGTCCACATTCTCGAACCGGAGACCATTAGGCTCCTCCAGCAAGCTTAAGACCACACATGTCTTACCACAGTTAGATGGCCCTGCTATGATGCAACTGATGGTATTGGGTAGGAGGAGGCCATGTCTCGATTCGTGAGAGGTGACTTCATCTTCGGTAGTAATATGTATGGGTAAACTAACTTCTTGTTTGACGACACTTATCTTACCTCCTCCATGTAACATTTCTGGAACTTTAGAAATCTTTAGAGTTAAATGTGGAACAGATTGTGGAGACGTGTGTGGAGCATGTGGAGATATATGTGGAGAGTGTGTGGAGTCATATACAGCATAAGTAAATGGGTCCTGAGACATATGTGGAGAGTGCCTAGTCTTATGTGGAGAATGCATAGTTGTGTGTGGAGATGGTTGTAGAGCGCATGTAGAATGCATAGTCTTGTGTGGAGCATGCATAATTGTGTGACAAGATGGTTGTGGAGCACGTGTAATATGCATAGTTGTGTGAGGAGATGGCTGCAGAGAGTGCAGAGATGTGTGTGGAGCATTCACAAAAAATTGATGCGATTGCTGCTGAGGTTCTTGCTGTAGATAAAGCTGTGGAGATCCAATATCGTAAATCTCATGTCTCTTCAAAGCATCACTCTGAGAAAACCAATGTTGGCAAAATTCAAACTGAAATGTCTTTCTTGATGTCCTCATCATACATGTAGAATTTTCATGCTATAACATACTACGCATGGTTTTAAATACTTTACTACATATGCGACAGCGGAGGTGCATCATTGATGCCCGTACTGTTCGAAGGCTAGAAAGATACCGAATAAAATGCATAAAAACAGGAACTTAGGTATTTTCAACTAAGTGTATCGTGATGCCTCGTAGGAGTCAGATCAAGAGCGGAAGAGGACTAGTGAATTATCTTATAAATAACTTACCCTTCGAAGCACATATTCCTGGGTACAGATTCTGTGGGCCGGGAACGAAGCTAAAGAAGAGGCTCGAGCATGGTGACGTCGGAGTTAACGATTTGGACGAGGCGTGCAAGGAGCACGACATAGCCTATCCTAATAGTAACAAGCTTGAAGATAGACATGCTGCTGACACTGTCCTTGCAAACAGAGCAAAAAATATTGTTAAATCTAAGGAATCAAAGTTTGGTAAAAGAGTCGCTACTTGGGGTGTATCCAAGATCATGAAAACTAAAGTCAAGCGAGAAATAGGCTTACGAGTAAACGGAGGCCGATCCACTCCTACAAACACTCGAATTAAATCCAGGCAGTCTGACAAAAATATAGTCAGTCAGATGAAAAATAAAAGTCGTAAGAAGAAGAAAGCAAAGTAAGAAACAAGGAGGCTTCCTTCCTCTACTCCTGCCCGGCTTGGCTGCACTAGGTAGTCTGATTGGTGATGTTAGCAGTATTGCCAGAGCAGTGAATACATCAAAAAACCAAGGTAAGCAGCTGGAAAAACTTCAATGCCACAACAAGCAAACTGAAGCTATTGCGCTAGGGTCAAAAAATGGGAATGGCCTTCATCTAAGACCATACCCTGTGGGTGAAGGGTGTCTGGAAAAAAGAACCAGAAAGAGAAGGAAACAATCCTAAAACTACCCAATCGACCACTAACAAACCTATATTTAATTTAAGTTTGCTAGAAAATTACAAATACCTCATTTCAGGGATGTGTACATGAGAGACAAATTATCATCAAAACCAAGAAGTAACGAATGTGAAATTATAAATTTAGAATCGGCTAATGGCCGAGGAACTCACTGGGTTAGTTATCGAAAATATGAAAACAATGTTGATTACTACGATAGTTTTGGAAACCTTCGCCCAGCCATAGAAGTTCGCAAGTATTTTAAGGGACTGGAACTAATTTATAATTATTTTAACAATCAATTGCCTAGCCAATGGAACTGTGGTCATTTATGTCTCAAGCTCTTAGTTAGTGATTAATAAATGTTTAGCACGAACACTACTTTACATCAGTCATGTCCGTAACGTTGATCTTGAAGGGCAAAAGCTCAGAGCTACGCTCTGTGCATTTTCCAGCTCTGGATTTAAGAGGTTCGTGTCAGTGGCACTAATAGATTTCCAAACTTATTTCTCTGTACCTTATATGGACAGTACAAACTGTAAACTTCGCTATGTAAAAAATGACATCACTGAAGATGTTACTGTACCGACAGGATCGTATGAGATCGAAGATATTGCAGCGTACATCAAGCAAGCATTAGGTCCTGATGTAAATTTTGTTAAGCAAGGGAATCAAAACACACTTAAAAGTGAAATTTTATCCCTGGTGGAAACACACACCAACAAAAATACAACTTTTTGGTGTGTACCACTAACTCTAGTGTTGGGCATTATTGTACATGTGGTGTACGAGCAACAAAATTGGAGTTTTTCGCGAAAGAAGGTGTTAACTTGGCAGGTACACGCCAAGTTTAGTACTTAGTTTTTGGTGCATTTTAAGCAAGAATTGGTGTTTATTTGGTGTGTATACGCCAACACTGGAGTTATCATTGCAAAAGGTATAAACTTGGCAGGTATACGCCAAGTTTAGTACCCAGTTTTTGTGTATTTAAAAAAAGGTATTTGGCATTCACATGGTGTGCACTCACCAAAATTGGTATTGTTAAAGAAAATGTAAATTGGCAAGTACATACCACACTTAGTACCTAGTTTTTGGTGTATTTAAAGCAAGGATTGGTGTTTATGTGGTGTGTAAACACCAAGATTGGTAGATATTGTCGAAAGTGTAAACTAGGCAGGTAACACAACAACTACTGTTAGTGGTTACTTGGAGTTTCACACTAAATAAAAAAACGCTTACTTTGGTGTATGAACACTAAGAAAACCCTAATGCTATTAGTGCCAACTTGGACGACACATAATCGCGGAAGACACCTTGCTTGTAAGTAAACGTTCGGAGTGAATCAGATAGGCCTGGTTTCCTTAGTCTTTGTTCGTCGCTTGTCCATTGTTCATCGAGTTCGCTCATTTCCTTTTTCGTGTGTATCTATCAAGTACTAAAATGTGAGTACTTGTGCTTCTGTCCTTTGTACCTACTGATAGCCTAGTGGCATTTTCCTTTCTTTTACATTAATTCCAAACAGTAGTGGTTACTTGGTGCATCCTACCAGCCTATAAACCCCTAACATTAGTGTAAACACTGTAAGATGATGTTCCAAATATTAGTTGTTACTAGGAGCTTCCCACCAAACAAAAAAATTTAAACCAATATATTATATTGCTGTGATTATGTATACTTATGTTTTCATATCCATATGCCAGCATATCAGAACATCTTTATCTATGTTATATTCCTATGCTTATGTATACTTATGTTTCCACAACTTTATGCTCGCATAGCACTATGCAGTCATATTTCAATAGATATATTATTACTCATATGATAATATATAACTATAAATAACATATGCTTGCATAATTCTATGGTTTAAAATTTATTGAAATTTGTGATGAGAAATAAAAAATTACTTCTCAGGTTGCTCATAATGCGGGCCCAAGGTCAATCAAGACTGATGGTGATATCATCAAATATGGCGGTCGTGACATAATCCAAGAGGGTCAATAGTCTGTTTATATTTTGTATTAATAATAGTTACAATGTTGTCATAACTTACTTGAGTGTTGCTGATGTGACTATTGTTTTCATCTGGTTGTGTTGACTAGCGTAGTAGTGTTATTCATCATGGCTGCCGAATGTTGTTTACTGTGTAATGCGCCCAATAAATAAATGTAACTTCAAGCAGTTGATTAAAAGATTATGGACACAGAATGGCAAGAAAAGAAGCAGTTCACAATGTATAAAGTGTCGGTAGTGTTTGCACTTGTAGAATCGCCGAGATAGGAAGTTCCGCGTGTCAGAAGTTTTGATGACTGTTAAGGATAACAACATGGCGGGATCGACGTTACCTTTTCCGCAGTTAACAGACACTAATTTCTCTGCTTGGAAATTTGGGATTGTGTCTTTACTTGAAGATAAAGGCATTCGCTGGATAATAGATGATCTCAAAACAAAGTCGGCAATGTCAGAACAAGAACGGAAAACTTAGGTAGCGGCAGAAGCTAGAGCTAAAAACACTATATTGCAGTGCATTTCGGACAGACATATTGAATATGTGCGGGACGCGCAAAAGGCGAAAGAAATGTTGGAGGTTTTGGGAAGAATCTTCGAAAGGAAAAGTACACTGTCCAAGTTGTTTGTTAGGAAAAGGCTGCTGTCTTTGAAGTGTACAGGGCCACTTCAAGAACATTTCATGAAATTTGAAGAACTCATACATGACCTTGAAGGTATGGGGACGAAGTTGGCACAAGATGACAAAGTAAGCCATTTATTGTTGACAATACCTGATAAGTACAGCAATGTAATACCAGTGTTGGAAACGATGGATACAGAGATAACCATTGATTTTGCAAAGTCTCGTTTGCTAGATGCCGAACTAAAAATGAAAAATACTGGTGCGATAAACAAAGAATCCAATTAATGTTTATTCAAGGCCACGAGTTTTCAGAGCTCTAAAAGGTGTTATGGATGCAACAATTTTGGACATTTCATCGCAGATTGTTCTAAGAAATCGAATATTCGTGGTTCATTCAAAAGTCGCTCCAGTTCTCGAGGACGAGGTAGAGGTGCTTATCAGAACCATAGCAAAGCACATATTAGTGAAGAGAACCGTGACATAGTTTTCGTTGCTTCATTTGAGTCTGAAAATGTGGTACTTTCCAGTGATTCAACCTCTGGTGTGTCATTTGTATTGGATAGTGGCGCTAGTGAACATCTAGTGAAATCAGACCTAATTGAATACATGGAAAACATTGAGGAATTAAAGCTGCCTGTTGACATCAAAACTGCTAACGTGATGTTTTATGGTCCACCCAAAAAGGTATGTTGCAGTTTTATTCCAGTGGTTACAATATTACTCTAGAAGCACTAGTAGTTCCAGGACTGTATCGTAATCTCTTGTCAGTCAGCAAAATCAATAAAAGGGGTCTGAACGTTCTGTTTTCGGGGAACAAAGCTACAATTTTGAAAGGAACTGAAGTCTGTGTTGAGTGTAACCTTGTTGGTAAATTGTATGTTGCTAAATTCTCTCTCGAGGGTGAAGTTCAGTGCAATCTAGCTCATGAGGATAATTTGTGGCATAGGAGGTTAGGATATGTAAATCGCTTATGTTTAAAAACAATGAAGTTGCCGGTTTTGGAAGAAATCTGTGGACCGTGTCGTCAAGGTAAAGTCACACGCTTACCATTCAAGAAAGTGGAACTGCCTAGGTCAACTAAATTAGGCGAGTTCATTCACAGCGATGTTGCAGGGCCAATAATTCCTGCAAATATAAATGGGGAAAAATACTTTCAAGTGATTGTTGATTACTCACATTTTTGCAGTGTTTACTTCCTGACGACAAAAGATGAAGCCGCTGGAAACTTGATGGATTTCGTTACGAAGCTATAAGCAAGGTTTGGTGCTAAACGAACTTGTCGTATAAGGTGTGACAACAGTGGTGAGTACTCTTCAAATATTTTTAAAACCTTTTGTCAGAAGAATGGTATTAAAATAGAATACACCGTCAGTCATAGCCCATCCATGAACGGTGTTAGTGAACGCATGATACAAACGCTCACAGACAGGGTACGCACACTTTTTGTCGAAACAGAACTGCCTAAGCATTTGTGGGGAGAAACAGTCCGTACTGCAGCGTATCAGTTGAACAGATGCCCCACACAAGCCTTGTTTGGGAAAGTGCCAGCAGAAATGTTCTATGGGAATCTGGACTTGACTAAGCTGAGGATTTTTGGCTGTAAAACATGGGCTCTAGTGTTGCCAAAGGGAAACAAGCTTGACCCGCGAGCTAAAGAAGGATGTTTGGTTGGGTACAATGCAAACGGGTACAGAATTTGGGATCCCAAAACAGAAAAAATAACAGTTACCCGGGATGTAACCTTTGACGAGAATGATTTCAGGTATAATGCCACAGACTCTTTAGCCTGTGAATCAAATAGCAATGAGTTAACTATAGATGGGAAAAAAAATCACCAAAGGAGAAAAGTGTAACAGAAAAAACAAACTGTCGAGAAGTAATCGAGTCGACAAGAGAAAAACACGAAAGTAGAAGTCAAGTTAATTTACCTGCAAAATTTCAAGATTATGAGTTGTACAGTTCTGAAATAAATACAGCTTATTGTTTGTGTACAAAAGAACTAGCAGATTTCAAAGAAGCCATTCAAGATTAAGGTTGGTGAAGCGCTATTAAAAAGGAATTGGATGCTTTGGAAAATTTGAATGTGTGGACTCAATGTGAATTGCCTGTACGTGAAAAGGCCATTGAAACTCGATGGGTGTTTAAAACTAAACAAGATGGTGTCAAGCATGCAAGACTAGTGGCAAAAGGATACCAGGAAAATAACTTAAGTGACAGCTATGCGCCAGTGGCAAGGATGTCAACAATTAGGATGTTATTGTCAAAAGCAGTTCAAGAAGACCTTGAAATGAAACATTTAGATATTTCCACAGCATTCTATAACGGCGAGTTGGAAAACACAGTGTACATCAAACCACCTGAGGGGACAAATATTGATAAAGGTGTATTAAAGCTAAACATGGCTTTGCACGGCTTGTGTAAATCTCCTCGTTGTTGGAATGAAAGAATTCACAATTTCTTCACATCTATAGGTTTGAAACGATCTAGTCATGACTTCTGCTTGTACACAGGAATAGATGTATGGATGCTGATATTTGTGGATGACTGTCTCATTGTTGGAAATGGAAATGAAGTTGTGAATGCTTTTTAGGAAGAGTTCAAGGCCAAAAACCTAGGAGAACCAACTGTATTTTTAGCCTGGAAATAGAGAGGATGAAAAATGATATCTCCATATCTCAAATTAGTTTCATTCAGAAGATAGACTACTCAGAAAATTTAACATGGATGAATGTAAAAATGTTAGTACGCCCATGGAAACAGGATTTCATGTAGAAGGAAATGAAGAAACAGTAGAAGTGTCATTTCGTGAGCTGGTGGGATGTTTTATGCATCTGTCTTTATGCAGTAGGCCAGATATATATTTTGCAACTTCCTACCTGAGCAGATTTTTGGACAAACCATCGAACAATTTGTGGAAACCTGGAAAACGAGTACTTCGTTACCTAAAGGGCACAGAAAACCAGAAGCTTGTGTACAACAAGGGAACTGACGTTGACACACTTGAAGCTTATTCTAATGCAGACTGCGCAAGAGATACAACGGACAGGAAGAGCATCTCTGGAGTAGCTGTCTACTTTTGTGGTAATCTTTTCTCTTGGACGTCAAAGAAGCAGACTTCAGTAGCTTTAAGCACAGCAGAATCCGAGTACTACGCTGCTGCTTTGACTGTAACCAAACTTTTGTATGCAAGTGGTGTTGTGACAGATCTCAGTGCAGAGATGTCACGTCCTTTTGTATTTGTAGATAATCAGAGTGCACTTAGTTTGATTAAGAACTACGAAAACAGCAAAAGGTCAAAACATGTAGACATTTGTGCTCATTTTATCAGAGACACAGTGTCTAAGGGATTGGTGTCAATCTCGTATGTTCCAACTGATCTGAATGTAGCAGATATTCTAACAAAATCTTTAGAATTTCAGAAACACAACTATTTCAAGGCCAAACTAGGTCTAAGGTCAATAGGTTCTAACTGACTGAGTGCTTCTTATGTGTTTCTTTTGATTGAGACATTTCTCTTTTAAGCAAAACAAGTTATGTCTTTTCAGTGATCAATTACAAACTACCCTAACTTGTAATTGAGGAGGTGTGTTGATATTTTGTATTAATAATTGTTACAATGTTGTCATAACTTACTTGAGTGTTGCTGATGTGACTTTATTGTTTTCATCTTGTTGTGTTGACTAGCATAGTAGTGTTATTCATCATGGCTGCCGAATGTTGTTTACTGTGTAATGCGACCAATGAATAAATGTAACTTTAAGCAGTTGATTAAAATAGTCATGATTGTATGGAAAAAAAAATTAGGTAACTGGGTTGAAGCCTATTACTTCTGCAATGCTGAACTCGATTTAAAAGGTCTATAAGTGTCCTACTGTCTGATGTAGTCAAATTAATATTTCATAACTGCAATACAACTTTCACCTATCTCTCGTTGTGAAGACTTCTTCAGTACAACCGCCTAGATGTTCAAATGTCTATACAAATATTGTATTAGCATGACTATAGCAGGGTGAAGGCATACTCAACTGTCCGACATGAATTATTGTGTTTCAGGTATGTGTTATAGCAGCCTAGAAGGTAGCACACACAGGTAAATGTAGTATGGTTTGTCGCGAGGTTACTCATATAATAAATATAAATATTATATTACACTGCTTATGGTTAAAAGAACGTAATGTTGGTCGCCCCAGCGATGCCTTTTGCATGTTTATGGTGACTAATCTAAATAGATTGTGATTATCTCCTATTACTCGTACTGTTACAGCCAAAAGCTAAATTGCTGGCAAGTTTCAAACAAGATACTTAAGATGTTTTGTATGGGTTTCGTTCAGGTGGCTATTACGATGTGTGTTGGATCCAAGGGTTATCACTGTAATATTGTTACATAGCGATTACTTCCGAAATGAATACGAAAAAGTGAAAGGTAAAGTATATGTACAGGAAGGGTTTCTCCCTAATAGGGAAAATATTGCATGTACCGAGAAAACTGTTTCCTCAAGCCTGTGACCTTGTGTTTTCAGAATTGCTTACAAGAATATTCTGGTGTATTGATTTGCTTTTTGTGCTGAATTGTCACTTTAGTATGGTAAATGTTGTGGTGCGAATGTGTACCTAATGCTATACTTTGCATGAGATGGACAAAGGAAAGTGTTATTATTGTTGGGACATATTCAGTGCATGAGGTTGATTAGTACTATAGCATATACAAGTTTAGATGGTATAATGTTATGGATGGATGATTTAATACATTTATAAAAACTTTGTTTTGGATAACTAATATGACGAAATATATTGCGTTAGTATCTATAAAGTTTAAATATATACTTGATTTTTTACAGTTGATTAGTTCTCGAATGGGTATGCGTATGATATTGTCTATGTCTACAAGCGTGAATACATAAACTTTTTTTTTTACAGATTGCGAGTATATAGACTGATCAGGACTTCTGGATATGTGATGTGTATGTTATAGTATGCTCATCACTGATGGGTGGCTGTCTTGCATCTCTGATTGATTTAGTGTAAGTAACTATAATAAATGGAGCTGTAATGGCTCCCCAAAGAAACTTGCTGTATGGAGAGGTCCGGGTAGTTATAATGTGTTATATTAATGTGAAAAAAGTGATTAAGGTGATTAATATATTTGGTGAAAACCGACTATAAGAATTCAGGAGCAAAATTATCCATCTTTAGGGTATTTTTGTGACTCCGTTCATTAATAGCGATAGGCATGGTATGTGATAAGTTTTCACGGGTATTTAAATTTAGTTTGTCTGTATGTAGGTTGGTTACAATGGAGTGGCATCGAACTTATGTTTTCTCATATATGTGTTAAAACAATACTTAATTTTTTATGAGTTTCATGATACTGCTTGCTGGTTGGAATATAAATTTTATAACTATTTGTATGTTGTAGGAAGGTCAGGGGATGAGGGGGTTAAAGATAAACTATATTAATAATTTTTATTTATTTACTGGTACTATATGCTTCTTCTAGAGTCGTTTTTATAGGAAGCATGTGAGTCACTGATTGATGGTTCTAAAACACTTGTTAAGTTAACAAAGGTATAGCAGAGTTTGGATGGATAGACAGACTTGTTATTTCAAATGTAAGGTGTGTTCATGTGGTATTGTAACTTAATATATGCTTGTAAAGGTAGGTTTATATGAGCTTGGTTTAAGTTATGTTAGCAAACTGGGATTTATTGTTTCCTGAATGTCTTGCATTGAGGTAATATTGAAATGTATGTTTCATTTGTCTGATGTATGATTGTCATTAATTAATTTATTTAAAGTGTAAAAGGGATAGCTGACTGGAGATATGAAATTATTGGGTTTATTTGGTTTTTATTCATGGCGTGTAGCATTGGCATTTACTAAAAACTGATATAATGACAACACTGTTTTACTAGTGATGTAACAGAAGCTGATAAACATGTAGGTTCATGCCGCATACATAGTATCTCAATCCATCGGCTTGGATTTTTTAAAAATTATTTGCTGTAAGGTTCAACATGGGTGACTCCTGGCTGGTGACTCCTGGCAGATGACTCCTCACTGGTGAACGCTCACTGGTGACTTTATCACAGGTGACTCTTCACTGGTGAGTTGACTATAGAGACATGGAAGTAAATTGAGTTATAATATATATTTTTTCTTACTTTTTTAATTTTTTGTATTGGCATAAAGAGGCATAAATAGAAAGTTTCTCTTTCTGTACATGTAAATGATACAGGTTAAGAAACTGCAAGCGAATCTCGGTATACTAAGCTAGAAGTACCTTGTGTGCTAATTTATTGGTATACTTACAGCCTCCGAATGGTGCGTTCATTTAACGACATACTTCTGTTTTTCACCTCTGTGGTAAAGTTTTTACAACCATGTGTAATGTGTTGCAACATGAAAAAAAAAACACCTGCAGGATGGAAGTATAGAGTTTGTAGCCTCCTGTGTGAACCTAAGCAGCAATCACAACTACTTTCTTAGTCCGCTCCGCACACAACTACGCCTGCTCCGCACATAAATACGCCTGCTCCGCACACAAATATGCCTGCTCCGCACACAAATACGCCTGCTCCGCACACTAAAACATACCTGCTCTGCACACGAATACGCCTGCTCCGCACACAAATACGCCCACTCCGCACATAACTACGCCCGCTCTGCAATCATCTCAAGCACTTCATATGCCATCACAGGTATTGCAAGTTGGTGGTATCAATATACATATCGACCAGCAAGAGTTGAGTTTACCCATCCATATTACTGCTAAGGATGATGTTGCCTCTCGCGAATCGAGGTAGTGTCCTCTTCTTCCTAATACTGTTGGGGTTTTCAGTTTGGTCCTTTCTACTTGTAAATTCTTCGCATGTTGTGTCAGTTTTAATAAAATAAATCTAGGGTTTGATACTCTGAGGGTACTTTTAATGCATGAATGAGGAAAAATATACAATTTGCTAAAGAGTGGGATATATGGTATTGTGTAAAACAGATTGAATTATATTAATGTGTCTTACAGAGATTGTAAATGAGATAAAATATTACGACTGGGTACTTACAGTAAAAACTTAAATATATGAATTGATGTCCAACACACGTGAATGTTTACAACCAAGATAAGTAAAAGATCTAAATGGTATAGTAAAGGGAGGGGACACTCATATTGAGGTCTAAGACTTAGGTTCCACAAGTTGATGTCTAGAAGTGTGGTCTAAAGGAGTGAGGTACTACATTGATGCCATCATCAAAGCACTATCTAGGACGATGAGTAGTTTTGCCAATACAAATTAAGTAGTACGGGGTAAGTGTAATTGTGTGTGTGTTCGTAGTGGTGGGTAGAGGGGGGTTATATGCAGGGTGTGTGTATGGTGTATGTAGTGTATCTGTAGGGAGTGAAGGGTGTGTGGGTATGTGGAGTGTGTGTAGGGTGGGGGTATGTGCATAAGTGTGTGTGGAGTGCATGATGTGTGTTAGTACGTATGTGTGGCATGAGTAGGGTGTGTAGGGTGTGTTGGTATGTGGGGTAAGTGTGTGCGTGTTTGCATGGTAAGGTGTAGGGTCTATGGGTGTGGGTATATGGTGTGTAGTGTGTGGGTGGGGGTGTGGGTGTGTGCGAGTGGTATGTGTAGGGTGTGTGGGTATGTGCAGTAAGTGTGCATGTGAAGTATATTGGTATGAGCAGAAAGTGTGTGTGTGGAGTGTGTGGTGTGGGTTAGTGTGTATGTGTGGCCTGAGTAGGGTGTGTGGGAATGTAGAATAAGTGTGTGTGTTTGCATGGTATGGCATAGGGTCTAGGGTGTGGGTATATGAATGTAGTATGTGTGTGGGTAGGTTGGGGTTGTAGGTGTGCATGCATGCGGTTCTCTATATGTTATCCAGTCTATGAAGCTGAGTATGGGATTTGTCATTTCTTGAAGTCATTTAGCCTTTCAATGCATGTGTTCATGTTCCTCGGAGATTTTAGGCAATATGCTTACTGCTTGTTTAGGCTACACGAAATGGAGCGAGATAAAAGTTTCTCCTTGAAATGATGTAACAGTCACTATACTACAGACTATAAAACACACATATATAATTTAACATTTATTTACAGTGGTATAGTAGTCATGGCCGATTTTCCGGGTGTGCAGGGTTATGTGATGGTTGGTGAAGGATGGAGGTTATCTGAGGCTACCTGCTTCGCAAATATATACATGAGTTTTATCATGAGGGCTTCGTTGCCTTTCTGTATTAGGCTCCATGGGTGTATGTTAGGCTTGGTTAGCTCATTAGGTTAGCTGGCTTTATTATGTGCAAGGTATATGCAAAAGTTTGAATCTAGATATGTGTTGTTTATTTTATGTATGATACTTAATTGCGATTGGAAGATATGTTTAGGTACATAAAATGGTTCGTCTGAGCGGGTTAGAAAAATATCTATTATGTGTCACTATATATTAATTTGTGTTGTGAAGGAATTTTTTAAAATATATATTACATGCAAAAATGTATTTCGATAGTTGTAAGGGGAAATAGTACGAGAGGGTATATTTCGTATGTAGACATCATGTATATGTGTGTGATTGTTTTGAATTCAACACAAACTTATAACATACTGTATGCAAGTGTGATGCATAACATTTTGTTCTGGGACAGGTATTTGAGCCGGGATCAATTAGAATAGAAGCCAAATATCCTAGACCACAGTGTTATAAGTGTATTGATGACCTTCTTTGTACCTTCTTCTAAATTAAATACGACATATGTATTTGAGCTTTCTATAGCTTAATTTATATAATTTATTAATATTTTTTTCCACTAAAAGGTAAATACAAATTTTAAAAAAAGTTACATCTTTTTAATTACAGAAATACTACAAAAACATTTTTATACAATTATTTTTAACAAAAAATATTCCCCTTCAATACTTAATTTTTTACATATACTGTGGGTTAGCATTATTCCAATGTTACACTTACCATGGCTTGTTATAATACCAGAGTCTCATGGCTTCAGAGTTACACTGGGCACAGAACAGAGTTTTCTTACAGTTGTGAAGTATGTTAGGATACATTTTTATGAGTTTTCCGAACTTAGGACAGCCAAACTGCTTGTGTGCATCAATAATTCTAACACTGTTCGAGCACACGCCATGTAACACAAATTTTTGATTGTTTCCGATGACGAACATAGGGACATCTTAATTTATGATACTACCCACCACGTCGGATATCTTACAGTAAGGGATATCACTGAAATCCAACCTGAGACCATGTTTTTGGTACGTCTGTAGACGATATGCTTGTTGTGTGATGCTGCTTAGATGATCCCAGGGGCAGGGAGGTTCGAATGTGAAGACATTGGTGACAGATCATCGTCACTGTCCGATATCGACACTTGTTTAATGGTGAAAGTATCTTGTGATTTGAATCCCTAAATGTAGAAATTCATATCACAACTAGAAAATTTATTGAGGCTAATAAATAAAACGTCGATGAACTCCTTACACGCCTCTTTCTAGCGGGGCATTGTAGATGCTTGAAGTTTGTGGGCAGTGGCGTCTTGTACCAACTCTCGCGATGTAGTGTGTCCAGATCAGAAGTACAATTCTTGTAGCTTTCTTCACAAGACTGGCAGTTGCAGGTATCCTCGTCTAGTTGCAAGTAGCGTTCTAACATAGAATTGTATTTCGTGTTGAGAATATGCTTGTTAAGCCAATATTTGTCGGTCGGAACAATGTGACTCTAGTGCTAGTGGTTTGCTGAAGACTGATCATGTAGAGTTTGTTACGTGCTGATATATTATGGAGGGGGTAGGAGTGACGCTATATTGCCACACCATTATGGCGTCATGCCTTAGGAATGTGTTGTATCGGTGGTAGAGGGAGAGTCCAAAGGTTAGTATTGCACCATACTGCGAAACATTTGTGCTGAATCAGCAATGAGTGGAATTGGGGGGAGGGTGAACTTGCTATTGAGAAAGATGTTGATTGTCGCCTACAGAGTTGTGTCATGTTGCGACACCAATATGATGTCATGTCTCAGTAATGTGGTGACTTATGTGATGGGGAGCGAGGGGGAAGTACAAAGGTAGATATTGCACCATACTGCATCACATGTATATGCTGACTCTGGAGGAGGGGGAGGTGGTATAGGATGACATTATGGTATGGAGGCGAGGAGAATCACGTGATTAGCTGTGATTAGCATGCATGTGCTGACTTGGGAAGAAGGGAAAATACTAATGGCTTGAGAAGATGAGAGAGGGGGTAGGCGTCTGCCAGTGATATAGTGTAAAATATTGGGGGAGGGTGCTAAGGAAGTCTTGTCTATGCATATCGTGTTGGTTATTTTTTAATATAATCGAAAAAAATATTTTCTGTATGAGGTATGAGTGGGGTTAGGAAGGAATGTGAAATCGAAATGTTTTTGGATGACTCTGAGGAGCCCATTTAGTTTGATTGAATTTATTATAGTTCATTCAAGGATAGTTGGGATAGGAGTTGGGTTTAAGATTTTAGCATGGGGAAGGGTAGTGAGCCCGTCCAGGTGTGGTGTATTTATTTGCATACTTTAATTTTTCAAAAATGTATTTTTCATTATGAAATATGAGTGGGGTGTGTTTGGAATGCAAACTCGAGAAATTTTCGGAATACTCGGGTAAAACCTCTATATTTTGTTTGATTGCATTTTATTGAATCTGTTCAGGGATGGATAGGACAAGAGTTGGGATTAAGTTATTAGCTTTGGGGAGGGTGGTGGGAGTCCATCCAGGTGTGATATATATACTTATTTTCTCCAAAAATTTGTTTTTTATTATAAATCATGAGTGGGGTGTGATTGGAATGTACAATCGAAATATTTTCGGAAGACTCGGAGAAAACCCTTATATATTAGTAAATTGGATTTATTGAAACTTATTCGGGAATAGCTAGGATAGGAGTCGGATTTAAGTTATTAGCATGGGGAAGGGTTAGGGAATCTCATTCAGGTGCGGTATATTTAATTACTTAAATTATTTTACTAGAAAGATGTAGTTTCACTATGAAGTTTGAGTGGGGTTGATAGGAATGATAAATCGAAAATGTTTCGGAAGACTCGGAGAAAACCTCTGTAGTTTATTGGATTGAATTTATTAACTTGTTTGGGAATAACTAAGATAGGGGTCGGGTTTAAGTTATTAGCTGGGGATGGGTGGGGGGACCTCGTTCATGTGCGGTGTGGTTAATTACATAAATTACTTTACTGGAAAGATGTTTTTACATAATGAAGTATGGGTACGGGCTTATAGGAATGATAAATCGAAAAAAATTTGGAAGACTCTGAGAAAACCCTTGTAGTTTATTTGATTAGATTAAATGGTAAACATTCGGGCATAGCTAGGATAGGAGTCGACTTTAGGTTATTAGCATGGGAAGGGCAGGGGAACCTCGTTCAGCTGTGGCATAGTGAATTACTTAACTTTTTTTTACTATAAATACGTTTTTACATTATGAGGTATGAGTGGGGTTGGTAGGAATGCGAATTAGAAAAATTTTCGGAATACTCGGAGGAAACCATTTCAAGAAGGTTGCCTACATTTAAGTAAAACAATTAACGATAGGTATTACAGACAAGATGGATGTCGGAAACAAGATGGATGCTTGAAACAGGACGGCTAGCATGAAATTTATTAATTTTTAAATATTTGAATTTTTTTAAATTTTTGAATTTTGGAAAATTTCGAAAATTTTGAAATTAACTTCATCCAATACGGCGGCATTGACTTCATCCAATATGGCGGACAGTGACATCATCCAAGGTGGCGGCCGGCGATGTCATCCAAGATGGTGGTGGTGATGTCATCCAAGATGGCTGACGGTGATGTCATCATCGAATCCGACAATCCGATCCCAGATCCCATGTGCCAAACTCCCCTAAATTATACTACTCACAAGGATTATTTAAATCACACTAGCGTCTTTTTGAAACCACGTGGGGTTGAATTTCTAAAATTATTTATATAGTAATTTCTTTAGACACTTAGTTGTCACCTTAAAACTATATACACTCAACTCTGGACTATCCGCACTAATGGAGGGGGCCGATTCCTCTGATATTCCAAAATCGCGGACAATCCACTTTTCCTCTTTTTTAAATCTCAGTCGGAAAAAAAATTGTCAAATTCATTCTTGCAATAAAATGCAGCAATTTAATACAGTACACTCTCAATTTTCCACATTAATAAGGGGTTATGTGCATATTATCTAAAAACAAGATTAATAAAAAAATCATTGATATCTTGTTTGACCAAGAAAAATCTCGTTAACCCTTTCATGCGCGAAACAATCTAGTTAAATCATTCGTGTGCGGCACTAATTGTTCCGCATGCTGGAGAAGACTTCTTCAAGCCTTTCAAAATATGGTTGCGGACATAACTTGTTGGTGAATATTGTGCGAGTAAAAACAGTGTGTATTTATATATAATCAATTTATTTAATAAAAATTACTTTATTTTCAATTATTTAAAGTGTAATATTTTGCGCGGATTATCCGCAAATCGGATAATCCGCACACGGATAATCGGGAGCCTACTGTATGTCCAGGACCAAATGTTGACTTTGAGCGTTAATATGTTTGATACTTTATTCAATCTCTAGTCTCTTGAATTCATAAGATAGCGATGGCTTTGTCTGACTTTTTTACACGAAGCAGCAATTTTTATTATTGAATAATAAAATACATCCAGAAGTTAGTAAGGACCCCAACTTTTCATGCCTGAAAGTGTATCAAGAAACTAAATTGACACCAGTTCCTTACATGGGATTCCAACCCGTAACCTTCCACATCGTAGACAAGTGTTCCACCCATAATGTGCTATGAAAGTTCGACAGCAGTTACAAAATATCTACATTCGCTGTGTAAATAAATTCACCATGGAAATACGCGTTTTCGATGTAATGACCTGCAGTTCTACTTCGTGGTCAGTGATTGGATATTTTAGCTCTCGCGAGCCTTGGACTTCTTCCGTCAAATAGCAGATGTGTGGCATTGAATGAATATTATTGTGACTGTCTCAGTTAAATGAGATATGGCTCTTCGCATTGACACGCTGCCAATAACTGTGAATCAGAATTGCAGATGTGCACGTGAGCCACTGAATCAAACTGTGGCAAAAGTATTTTCGCAAAAAGCAAGGGCCCCTGTCAATTGTAAACACATGCGTAGACATAGTTCACTTATAATATATGATTGCAAGTTGCTTATGAACACAAACAATTTTGGTAGCCTTGCATTCCACATTTAGAGTAATGTTAATACACAGATTTTGGAAATATTGGAAACTGTTGGAGCCATGTTTTATGTTGTAATTTTTTAGGTGAATTGTAATAAATAAAATTTTTATTACATATTGAAAAACTGTCAATAATTTGCGTTATTTCCATATGAAAAACTATTGCAAATGAGGGACTTAACAGAAATGTTCTCACTAAGCCTATAGTTTGTGTTAAATATTTGAATTTTCAGTCTCCAAGAGCAGTTTTCCTGTTTTTTACCTCACGATTTAGCCAACGTTTGGCTAAACGTTTCCTAACAACCTGTGAATACATATGTATCTTAATGGATACAATGTCTCAAAAGCATATCCCTGTCCTTCATGGAATATATCTTTGGCGTTTTGACGTTTTTGTACAGGAACAAAAGGCCAGTTCACGCCTCCCTTCGACGTTATATAATTAAAAGAATTTGAATTTCGTGTTCTTGGCTACGTGATGGATGGGTAGAGTAGGCTGTATAATATACAGTTGGAGTTATGCAACAACAGACCAACTAACAATGTCAATTCAAGTGAGATTTTGGCTCCATCTGTTTTCTACTGACTGTTATAACTAAAAAAAACCAAGAACACCTAACCGGGATTTTGTCGTTATCTATGCGCTTATGTTGTTTCCATATTTTATAAAATTGACTATAATGGTCAATATATTGGAAGTGTACTTTTGTTAGTTTGTCTGTTGTTGCATAACTCTGTCCATTTTATAGAGGTATTGTTTCCTTCCCCTCGCCGGCTGTACCCAGACAGCTGTGCTCAAGGTCATTGACCTGGTGTTCCTGTGTGTCTTCATACCAATGAACTGTGCATATCCACGCGCGAACGAAATAAATCGGACAAATTCTTGTATAAAAAGTAGAAGTTTTATTTTAGAAGTTCGTTTGCATGCCAGGTTACCAAGGTCTCGAATACATTCCACCCTGCTTATCTACCATGTTTTATATAATAGTTAAAGATTCCTGAAAACATAACATGTTTTCACTTGGGCATACTGTAGGATTCCTACAACTGTAAGTTTATGTTACTTTAAAAATTGGTCTTTGACTTATTTGACATATCCTGGAAGGCTCTGAGTGAATAATGGAAATGTAACTAATACAGATACATAATTTAAACACAAGCAGTTAATGAGCATCTACCATCTGCTTCAGTTTATAACGTATTTTTGAAGTATAGTCTTCATGCCAGTGTACCCGTGAAATTACCGGTCTCTAATAATAGTACGTTCCAGTGGCGAGGCGTGGATTGGATGGTTATGTAAGCAAGTATATACATATGAAGTTTTTCACTAGTACCCGCTATTAACGCGGGGGGTGTCCACCCCTGGAAAAATTTGAATTTTAATGTGCAATTTGGTGCTATTTAAAGGGTTTCTGAATGTAAATATTGAATATAAAACTATGAAAAAATCGTAATGCATTTAAGGATATTTTGCTAAAACTCATCGATTTATTTTGAACAAGACAGGGTGAATGGTATTTTTTCGGAGGGGAAGGGATGCAGCTGGCCCTACATGACCCATGCTGTGTTTGTCCTATATTAAATATATGTATTTACAAACATATACCTTATACTGTACACACAGACCACACCACACAAGTAAAATACGTTCATTCACACATACAAACATTTGATATTACTGAACCAATCCAATAGTACAGTAATATGTACTAGAGCATTATTTTGTATAAACAAATAAACAAGTAAAATAAATGTTTCATTTACTGACCAAAGTAATATGTGTTTTGGAAAAACAACTACAACGCAGGTTATTAAAATTGTGATATGTCCTGCCCATCTGCAAGCCAGAAAAAAATTACTTTTTAAAAACAAATATTTAAAAAAAAGAGTAAAGGTGACACTGTGTCACCTTTACTTTTTAGACACTACAAGCAAAAGTGAATGTAACAACATGACTTACCTGTAGATTTTAATGGTCGTTAGGTGATTGGCTGCAAAGAAAGGCGGGCCTTGTCAGCACAATACTCTGGCTACTCAGCAGTCCACAGTTCATGCTACTGTAGTCTAACCTGGATTATTTAAATGCAAGTTCAATGCGGTGACTCTTCCATGTAAAAATGTCTATAACATCGTCGTAAAATGGATTTCTTTTTTTCAATTCTTTTAACAGATTTTTTTTTAGTCGACAAAATAGACAAGGCTAAGAGTCGAGATTGACCTTGAGAATTACGTAAGTACGTGTGAATTCTTTTCAACGTAGAGAAGACCTTTCCGCAGATTAACTAGTTGCTGGGATTATCAATACCAAACAAATCAATTTCCATTGTTCTGGAAGTGTTTCTTACAACTCATTTAAAAACAAATATTTATGAATGTCAGCGACACACCCTTGTGAAATTCCTCTGAAGAGTTCATTACCGAAAGTTCGCTTCTAAGCCTGGCAATGTCAAAATATTGCCCATACGAAAATTTTAAAGACTGGAACATTTGCTCAGGGAAAAACTGCGAATAAGTAGAAAATTTTTCAAATTCTAGTAGACCAATGCATTTAAGACTGTGAATATCACAAAATCTTTGGTTTATTTTTGTCGTGATAGTGTCAATGATTTCAAAATAAAGTCTACGATAGCAAGTCTTTGTGTCACTTGAGATGCTGTCTGTTCGCTGTCTTTTCTTAAGTTTGCGAGGTGCTTACGAGGTCTGTCATTCTGCCTAAATTTCCCTCAAATTTAGCTCAAAAATCACCAAAACCCTTATGTAGTTTTTCAACATGTGTCAGAAACTTTTCGACTCTCTGACTGCAGTAACCTTGTCATATCCCTTCTTTTGCATTACTTCAAAAAGAGTATCAGTAAAGGGAAATATCAATGAGAAACAATTAAGAAGAAAGTTTAAACTAAAGTCGTGAAAAGTCGCATAGAAACCATGGGCACTTGAGTAAGTATCGATATCCCATTTCTCTCAGTTATCAATTATACACTCTAAAAGCTGTAACATGTGTTTCATTTCAAAAACAGTCTCAACTAGTCTGCTATTGTAGTTCCATCTCGTGGGTGCTACAGAGGGGAATCGTTTCTTCACTTCTTGTTCAAATGCGTGAGCTCTCTTAGGAGACTTGGAAAAAAACACAGCAAAACCTGACAGTGTCATGAAAAATTTTTTACATTCTTTAATGTTGTCGACAGACTTCTTTAGGACTGAGTTCAGCTTGTGGGCATAACAATGAACGAACAAAGCTTGTTTGTATTTAGCTTTAACCCAGGCTTGCAAGCGCCAGACATTACAGCAGCACCGTCGTATGTCTGGGCTACAATTTTGCTTTCACAGTCATATTCCCTCATAAATTCAAATAAGTGTGTGGCAAATGCATTAACAGTTCGATCATCACTTAAGTCAGAGAAGCATAAAAATCTTTCCTCTATGGTACCTTTCGAAGTACAGTATCGCAATACAGTAGATAGCTGGGATTTGCTCGAAACATCCATTGCTTCGTCCATTATTACAGCAACAAAAGGTGCTGCGTTGATTTCTCTTTTTATTTCACTTGTTAAATGGCCTGCCTAGCTGTGAATGATTTTATTTTGGATGTCACTTGACACACCCGTAAAAACTTAAGAATTCTCTAAATGAGAGTCTAGCTTGTTATCAAACTTTCTAATCAAAGTTAACAATTCTACATAATTTCCACGATTATCTGAATGTTGGCTTTCGTCGTGACCTCTGAATGGAAGTTCTTGTTCTGACAGAAAACAAGTTACATCTATGAAACTGCTAACTATGTACCTGTTGTTTTTAACCATTTTATTATGTTTTTGTACATGTAATCTATGCTGCTCACTAAGTTTAAATTCAATTATAGTCTTTCCGAATGTTTTTTAGTGCAACCGAAGAAGTTATGTGGTTCTGGGTAATTTCATGTCGTTTCCGCAAATTATGAAAGTTATTTAAGTCACTGACACCCTGTTTTGACCAATTGCTTACTTCGGTGGAAAAAGAATGCAAAGCCAACAGAACAATCTTGAAATTTATTTTCAACCACATAACCACTTACTGGATTCGTAACTTTCGCAATGAAAATTCCTCACACATGTTTTGGTCTTTGACTACAAATTGGGAAGAGCTGGTGTGGGCCTACCTTTAGATACTATGTCCAATTTTTGAGCGAATGGGCGAGAGCTAAATGATGACCGTAGCAAATCTTCAACTATGCATTCGCACTCTTCTTCGTCTGCTGTCTGCACGAAACTTGCTACATGTGCCATTTTAACACTGGCATGATAAAAAAAAACAATATCAAATCATGGAACTAACCACATTATGTTAAAAACAAAGCAACAGAGCCATGGATACTGCGAAACGAACACATTGCCAGAACTCCGAAAACTAATGTACTGCAGCAGTGAAACAAGAGACGAGGGTGGCTCTGGCAGAGGGAGGAAGTATATTTTCTTTCTCTCTCTCTTGTACTCGCTTTCTTACTCCCTCATCCTCTCGACCACGCTATAATAAAACTCGAAGTTTGCTTACAAAGTGTCCTGGAGGATGCAGATCTTCCAGGCGGATGTCATTCATGGAACCAGGGTGTGTGGAAAGATGGGAAGTGGGAGGAAACAGCCTGCCCAATAGCAAGGTCGGTCTCCCTGTATGCAGGAGGCGAGTCGCTTACAGAGGGGTGTCCACGGTGCTGAAACACTGGTTGGTGTTGTCTTTAGGAGAAGGAGGGGTAGCTTCTACCCTCTACAAGTGACAAAAACCACCCCAGGCACATCGCTTTCCAAGGGTTCTCCGAGAGCTGTCCAGTGACGGGATGGCATAGTGGAATTGAGGAAGTGAATTGCAGAAAAATAGGGCAGCTCGATAGCCGGCCATGTCGCAATTATTTCTTAGGTGGAATATTTGCACAGTTAGCAAACTACGCTGTTTTAAAACTGTAAGCACTGCTTACATTGCTGACATGGAGTACTCGACCATGGTTACTTTACAGCAATTTCATTAAACTATTTTAATGCATAACTTAAATGTTTACTTTAAAATTAACAAATGGCAACTATTAACAATTTACACAGTGAATAACGCCATTATCATCTGCTGCAAGACGATTCCAAGGCAGCAAAACAATCACGTACACCATACACATGAGTAGTCAACGAATACAGACAAGAATAGGCCAAATTTTTGCGCGAAAATTTGAAACTGAAACGAATTTCAAATTCCATTCTGTTCCACAATGTTCAATTTCTGCATTAGACGTCACATGAGCCGCTCCACTCGGCGCATGCGCAGTAACGAAGTACTTCTTTTACTTCCACAGACACTCATAAAAATGAATGCACTCGGCGAGTGCGGGTGGGGTCTGGAACATGCGGCGCTAGCCCGGTGCGCACCGAGCTCAGTCGAGTGCAGTCATTAGGCATATTTTAGCGGTTGAATTGTTCACAAGCTGTTAGCAAGCGTTTGCGTAAAAATCTCTTTGCATTTACAAACGAGCAATAAAGCCTAGTTTACACCGAAAAAATAACAGTACCAATGTTAATTACAAAATGTTGGTAACAAAATGTTATCAACAAATTCTAAGCTGTGGTACATTATTTTATAGTAATGTTGACAGCAAATGTAATTAACATTGTTGAAAACACCAATGTTACCAACAAAGTTGTAAGAATTATGAACGGAAGTTAATAACAATGTTGATGACAAAAATGCACACAAAATTGCTGATAACATTGCTAGTAACATTTGTTGCCCAAATCCTTTGATCTAGACCGCCCTGGAAAGGGTCGGGAAAATAATGTTATCAACAATGTTGGAGACAATGTTATTAACTAGTTTCTAAAATTCATAACTTCTGTTGCTAGCAAATGTTATCAACAAAATGTTGGTAAGAAATGTTATTAACATTTTTTATAAATATTAACATTATTAACAGAATGTTGTCAACAATGTTAATAACATAATGTTGTCAACAATTTTCAAGCATTTTTACAACATTGTTAGTAACTTTGTTGAAAACACATGTTATTAGTAATGTTATCAATGATGACTAGGCTTAAAATGCAATATTCAGTGAACAGAAATGGCTACCAACATGAAGTTTCGAAATTATGTATTTGCTAATGCATTATCAGGAATAGAATTGGATTGTATAAAGCAAAAAACTTCTTCACGAATATGTTTGTTGGAAAATAGAATACTATCACAATTTTTTTACATGTATAACATAAAAAATTGTAGAAGGAAATTTAATTGTGTAGCTGCATGACATTAAAACTTAAATTTGCATCACTTTCTTTCAAAATAACTTAAGGCTCGTCTATATTGCATAGAACTACAGTTTGTTTAGATTTCAGATTTATTCGAGATAAAAACTGGAAATAATGGTAAATGTAAACATCCTGGGCCATATTCAGAAACATTTTGTTAAACCAGGTCTAAACCTGGTCTAAGTATAGATTAACTAGACCACGACTATACCACTGACTAAGAACTACTAACAAATCATATTCAGAAGCACTTTTATTGTAACTTTGGACCGTGGGGCGCCTTCAGCGGGCAAAGCGCTGCAGAAGCGCTTTACGCTGCACACGTTCAGCTGCCATCGCTGGCCACCGCTGCGCTGCAGCGCTTCCGCAGTGGTTGCAGCGAAAAAATACTCGCTGCGAGTCCGCTGCAAGCAGACGATTGTTTTGATTGGAAATGGCAAAATGGCGATGTCTGTGAATAACCAAACGTTATGTTGAAGTGGAGCGAAATATTTTGGGATGTAAAACTCAACAGTATAAAACTGAATGTGTTGAAATTGTTCTCCATCTGTGCTAATAATACCGTCTTTTCGTAGTCTTATTAAATGTTACCTATGTGAGTAAAATGGATGGGCAAACTTGTGGCTAGTGTAGAAATCCGTGCGGAAATATTCGTAAACGAGAAATTGGTGTACTGAGCGAAGCTGACAGTGTATAGGGATAAACAAGTTTTATTTTCAGGCATCGTGCATGATAATAGATGATCCATACAATAATAAATTCCAGTCTATGTACGAGATTAAATAAATAAGAAACTCGTAGGTTCGATTTCTAAACATGCTTTTAAATCTTCAGTACTCGTAGATCGCAAATTCATTAGTTTTCTGCATACTTCAAAAGTGTTCAAAGGTTTACAAGGCCTTTATTTAAAGCCTGTGTTCAGGATGTAGAGGACAAGGACGGACTATATTGACTGTTTTGGTTATAGCCTAATACAATAGTAAGCCTACTGTGGTCAACTGAATAAAATAAAACAGTATAGATACAGGCTTACAACTGGGCATTCATCGAGTGGAAAGTACCTCTTGGAATACTTACTTACTTCACCTCACATTCCAGACATTCCCTGAACTACCACACCCACATCATTGTCACCAATTCCCTCTAA
>PNEQ01031958.1:37166-67924 GCA_003012365.1 Medauroidea extradentata
GTCCTTCAGTCCTTTAACAGTATAAATGATCTGAATTCCTTTTCATCCTCAACCTCACCATTATTTATTTTTTACATTGCTACCAGTCTTTGCACCTTTTCCCATACCCTCATCTCCTCTTCCATGTATGAGTACTAGACTGAAGCAGCATACTTCAATAATTGCCTAACCATTGTCCTATAAAGCCTTCTGTTTCACTACCCCACCAACTTCCTTAAGATTTTATCCAGCGTAACTAAGGCCCTTTTTCCCTTTAATACTGCTCTCTGCTTTCATATTCTGTCCCTGAATCACCACCCCCAAGTACTTGTATTCTGAAGCTTTCCCTATCTCCTGCCATTTGTTCATGCCTTAATATCAAGCTCTCTTCCTTGTGGACCTACTATGACTGCCAAATATTTATTTTCATTTATTCCTCTCTGTCCACCCACTCGCTCAGTATCCTCCTGTGACTGATTCTGCCCTCCCTATACACTATCACATGCAAACAGCCTTAATTTAGCAGTCACCATTGCCACCAGAACACTCACTGTAATGTAAAAAAAAAATGGGCCCAGCACGATAACGTATGGAACTCTTAACGTAACCTCCCCTTCCTCCGATGATTTCCCCGCTTTCACACTCTCGTGTTCATTCCTTCAGAGGGTGTGATACATAATTCAATGCTAAAATCATTAATCTATATCTGTAGGTTTCGTAAAGTCAATTTGCGAAAATTAAACAATAGCAATCCTAGACAATAGTTTTAGCCAACGTTTTCAACAACATTGTTTCCAGTGTTACGAACTTCTGAGGCACAATCTCCGACGCCAGAACCTAGTGCATTTAACTGCGGCACAAGAGGTCATGCGTAATGAGTTAGTAATTCTGGATAAATATTTACTCATAAAGTTGGCAAATACCATTATCTGGGATTGTCATTGAGTATTTTATCCACATTGGCTTCGAAAAAAGTGTAGAAATCAATTGATGTTTTCAGCATTTACTTATCTATCTCACACTCTTCAGGAAGTACATTGAGCCAACCAGCCCTTTGCTGTCCAGTTGAGCGTTCATTTTCCATATCACATATCAAAGGTCTTTTCAAAATACATAAAGCAGGAAACCCCTAGCTTCTCTTCGTCGACCACCTGCACTACAGTAGTCCTGCCAGCTGAATCTCTCTTAAAACTGTGCTAGTACTCTTGTAGGTGCACAGCACAGTGATCAATACAGATGCTATTTTGTATTTCACATTTTATGTATAACTAAGTTTACAGCCCTATTGCTATTTTGTGTGAAATTAATATTAACCCACTTCGTACTTTCCCTGTGGCAAAAAAAAAATCTAAAATTTATTACAAATTATCTTTTTTTACAAGTCAAATGTTATCTGGCAACTCACAACACAGTTAAGTAGAGATGATAGCATAAACAATAATCCAACTGCATGATTTGTCAAAACATGAAAGGGGAAAATGAAGAATTTGAACTAGGCAACTAATAAAAATAACTTGACACTTGCAATTGCATAAACGCCTTGTGGTAATTTCATCCTACCCAGTCACTTACTTCTCAGCCCTTTCCTAAAATTTCTAACCTGCTTCACTATAAACAAATCCACAGTTAAATTCCACTCCTTCACCTACATCCAATGCATAGACTGCCAACACCGTCCCACTTTTCTTCAAACACAAATTTCCATGACATAGCTTAAAAAAAAAAAAAAAAAAAGGAAAATTATTCTGTAACGTTTCAGCTTTGTGTATGGAAGGTACTGAGTTTAAACATTGAAATCTATTGGCCTAACCAAATAAACCATCTTTCAAAAAACCAACCAACATAACATTCAATTTGCAATTCGGCTGACGCCAGGTAGCATTTGTCTTCCCTAGCTTCGTCTCAAGGGTCCCAACTTATGTAATGCCCTCTCTCACCAGCATGGACTGTCTTATTCTCTCCATCCTCCAAAACCTCTGGACAGTCAGAATTGTTTTTTATACCTCTGCTATCATTCCTGTAGTCAACCTCACCTTCAACTTACCCCACCTTTCTCCATCCTCATTTAATACTCTAAAACAGTCTCTCAGCTCTTGTCCTATCCTTCAGAGATGACCTAAAATTAACTTCACCCTCTCTGACCTGCTCCTGCCATCTCTGCCTACCCTTCACTGCACCCTTTCTAGTCCGGTCACCTCCACTTCCACGTGTGGGTCTCATAATGATGCAGTACATTCTAGCATTAGATCAACCATAGTGCCATATGTCTTCTCCTTCACCTCAGGGTTGACTCTGTACAGGACCCTTTCCTACATACCCAGAACCATCCTCCCGTTATAAACTACTGTCTGCACTTGTTTCCACCCCAAGATCTCCTTGTAACACTACCCCAAGGTAGTTCTACTAAGGGACAGCCCCTATCTCTTGATCTTCCCAATTTTAATACTTCCTAACTCCTTTTCTTTCTCTTCGTAAATCTTACTACCTTGTCTTTTTCAAATTAATCTTCATTTTGTTTCTGATGGTCCACCTTATTTGCTTAATATCCTCCTATAACGTAACTGTTGCACCAACAAAACGTGTTCCTCAAGTTTTTAATTTTTCACTCTGACCAATATTGTACTTACCTGTTATTTTGAAATCGTCAATAAAGGAATTATTTTACCAAACCAACTTTGAGTAGTTCCAGGGCACACAACATGCCAATCACCAGATAGCCAGCAGGAAACATTTGTACGCCAATGTGCTTCAACCAACAAACATAATTTAGTTTGACAAGAGTATTACAGTGGACTGCTGAATACATCAGTAGAATTAAAGATTTCTGTACATTAGTTTTTGTTAGGTATGTCTACAATGCCTTTGTACGTTACGGTAGGTTTATTCAACAGAACAGTTGAAAATCAGTTCCAGTGATGTTAAACATCATGCACAGCTAGCCCATAAACAGTTCACATTGAAGGTTAACAGAACTTTATTTTGTAACATCGCACAATCATCATATGTGTTATAAACCTCAGCCTGACAGTTAACTGCTGCACTACACACTTGGCTGAATGTGTGTATCTACATTATTGTTGGTCCTGTATTACTCTCACTGGAACACTACCATTTATTTTAGCTCACTTATGAAATGTGTGTACCAGTTACACATTCTTGCATGTGATTTAGCACTGTTTTTTCTTGAGAAAATAATAAATTATGGTGTACATGTATTATAGTTAGAGGTATATCACGCAAGTGTTTTGTGCCAACATACCCTTTAAGACACTGTAGCTTCTTGCAACCTACATGATTCAGTGATATACTCCTGACACAGCGTAGCTGTCCGCAGACCAATAACAGGCATAAAATATTGCGATATCGGGATTTTTATTGGCTCCGTCAAATATGGTAACAGCTCCAAGTACAATCTAACGCCAGTAATCGTCTGGTAAGCTGAACATGTGTTGAAATCCAGCAAACAGTCAAGTTTTCCCACGATAAGCCATCATCTCTAATTATGGTATCTTTACAGCACTGTGTAGTTTGTGGAATGTAGATACGATGACACAATCTACAAGAACATTACAGATCAAGTTTCACAATTAACACAGATAATATTTTAAGGCGTTTATTGAAAACAAACTGTAAAAATTAAATACAACTCAAACGTAGTACAAACAATATGCACACAAAACTGCGCTTTTTAAAATGTTCGAAATTATGCCAACATAATAGTCATAAAGTGGATAGGTAGTTCAATTATGTGTTATGTTTATTTATATCACACATGTGTTCAAAATGAACTATGCCCTAGGCCAGTCAAATTAATTTTTTTAGCATAATCTTCAAAACAAGTTAATTATCAAATAGACGTACATCATATTTCCAAGAAGTAATAGTTTTGTATTTCTGTTACAGTTAGGGAAAGTCTACTCTTCCAAATGTCATGTGTTACTACAAAACAAAGTGATTGCATGTGTTGCAAACATTATACGTAATGGTATTAATAACTTATTGGTTTTTAAGCCCAACCACAATCTCAACTGTATCATATCTCTAAAATCTTGTCTGTCACTATAACAATATAGTAATTCATTTGCAGACTTGCTCAATTAATACAATACGCTACTTGACTAGTTTTTACGTAAAATAAAAAAAATGTATTATAACATGAAGTAAGCAAAAGTAAGAGTGAAATTCAAGAGAAAGAATAATTCTTGCATAACTTGAGGGGTGGTAGGTTTGTACGGGAGGTGTCTAGCGATAGCCAAGAAGGGGGAGAAAATGTGCGAGGGAGGGTATGGTAGGTAATAATATCCGAGCTGCTGTAAACGTAGGTAGGTATATGCACTCAAAGACGCTGCAATCGTGACAGTCACAGTTGCATAGACATACTGACATTGTATGTATGTAAGGTCAGATCATGTGGTGTTACAGATAATTATGTAATGAAAAGAAGCTTTATGTTACCCTTTTAGTAAAATTGTTTTATGTTACCTACCTCATCTTTGTTATTTTAAGATCGATGAAGAAAAAACTAAGAACTACATTTTACTTCAACCAATGTGTGAATGAATTGTTCACAAATCACAACACAGAAAAATAATGATTAGCATTACTGGAAATATTATGATAGTTATTGCAATGAAAACACAGAACAATTTAAGAGAATTGTGGTACAACAATTGGTTCGTTATAACATTTAATCACACTGACTTTGTCAACGAGGCAAAGCCTCCACCGCGTGGATGAGGAAGGTTCAAACAATCCACCCTGGTAGGCGAATGCATTACACACATACATTAAACACAATACATTATGGAATTTCCATTCAGAGAAATACAAAATTTAGGTAATAGTAATTTTTCCCAGTGATACACCAATTTAAAGAGGATTTATCCCCTTGTAACCTATGTCAGTCACAAACTTAACATGTATTGCCTTAACAGTCGGTAGACACTTATCAGTTAAGTGGAAGTTATTGTCTGCCTCACTACCAGATTGACAGAATTGTCTATATTCGTCTTCATTTGTTGTTTCGTTCTGCATTTGTGTGGGGTAGTAAATGATTTTACTGTACTGTCCTGCAACATAGCACCTTCCCGATTCTCATGTAAACTGTTGCCGTCAAAACACCTGTTGCTGCACTTGCTCGTCTAATCACCCTAATAACTTCCTCCGATTCATTCACCATGAACTTAAAAACACATAAACTTGTTCCCGGCACTTTTTTGCACTTGACATTCCGTGTGTTCATTTTTATCGGCTGTAAAATTACAATAAGTTGTGTTATACTGTTACTCACTATTAGAATGTACACATTCTTCCCGGCTGATGTTTTTACCCTAGACGTTACACACTTACAAGAGATAGCAATGCATGTGACTACAGCGATCAGCGTCGGCTGACTGAACTACCACACCCCTTCGCCACCTCGCTTGCGAAGGCATGGACTTTCCCTGCCCGTTTTCATCCTCTCTGCATAGCCTTGAATTAGTTTCTAATTTGACGGGGACTCTAAGTAGGCCTACTTTCGTGCTGAATTACAATAATAATTTATAATGCCATGACACAAACACTGCCATCTTCAGCATCTTTCACTTACGCTAATTAAATCTTGTACTGAAATACATAACAGTTAGTACACTAAATTCACAAATTTTGTCTTCTATAAACTCTCACAATTCCACAACTGGTGACACGTCATCTTTAGGAAGCTGCAGTTCAGATCTAGATGGTTCTTGTCAGTTGTAGTAGGCCTACAGTCAAGTCTCTGGTTACCATCTTCTTATAACTCAGTGTTGAAGCAATACGTGCTAATCCAGATGGTATGCCTTCAGGGTTATGGAAATACTCTGACGGCAGTTTTCCTGAAACAGTTAAGTCACCTTAGTAAAACAACACAAGAAATAATTAATTCAATGAACACATAACTTTAGCTGACAAACACTGTGGCCATAGACAAAACTTAGTTTATTCTCCAAAAACAAGTTTTTTGTATCGCACCTTACAACTTTGATACAAATTAGGCAACTGTCTGGTGGCAAGCTATATTCTCTTCCTCAAACACCCACCAAACCTCTCCTAAACCATCTCACAACTTACTGTTACAAATTCCTCTAAAATCTAATTCCACTCCCTCACTGACCTAAGCATAGACTGTCTACCTAGTTCTTTTGCTTATCATCTGAATATTATTGCTGTTATTCACTCTTCCTTTATACTCCACTTCAGTTAATAGGCAACCTAACTTACACTAGCCTCCCTCTTCTGTACATCCTGACCAGCTCTTCCATACTTCTCCTTTCCTGTAACGAATTCCATCCCAGTTCTTTCAACATCACTGATGGTCAAACATTCCCTTCCCCTCTCCAGCCTGCCCCTGCTTTCTCCATTTATCCTTCGCGCCCATCTTTATACTTTGTCTAGCTCCTGCATTTCCAATTCCATATACAGGTCCCACCTTGTTACTGCATACTGTATGTAACATTAGCAGTCATTACCAACACCCTTGCCCTTCTCCCTTCTAGACACCTCTCTCTCTACCTGCCTTCTAGTATCCTTGCAACAATATACCTAGGTACTTGTATTTGGATGCTTCCTCTATCTCCTGTCCTTCCCATCTGTGTATGTCAGTACTCCTAACCTTCTTCTTTGTAAACCTAACAGTCTTTGTGAAGTTTATTTCAGTTTGTTCTCTTCAACCCACAATCATACCCTACCAATGTTATCCTGCAACTTGTTCCCTCCACTCATCTCTACATACAGCACAGTCATTGTAAAACAAACTCATTTTTCCATTCTCCCCCAAACCAGTTGTGTTTGTCATTAAGCTAGGTCCTACCCCTAAAGCTTGGAGTGTAGGCTATATCACATTAACCCACACCTACTAAAATTCTCTTTGAAACACTAATTTAAGTCAACCAAAAGAAACAGGTTCTTACGAAAGCAACAGTCTATGTACTTTATTTATTTGTTTCTCATTTAATTGAGCCCACTTGTGTGGCTGTAGTCACAGGACTATGGAACATGTCAAGAATTTACATTTAGTTCTTGTATAACATTTTCATACCAATCGTATTTTGTTGGGTAAATATCAAGAGTAGCTACTCATCGCATAGGGACTAAACTATTGGTTTTACAGGAAAAGTTTCTTAATAAAAAATGTTTCTACAGTGATGAAAATGAGTCGTACGTAAAGAAAATTGTAGTTTACTTACTTTGAATGTAGCATTATCATAACTCGTGCATTTCTGTATTTATGTAATTATTTCTGTTGAACCTGACTGAAAACTACTCTTTAGAGTTACGATACATTTTACAAAAGTAAATAATTAAAACAAAAAAAAATTAACACATTACTTACCAGATATAACACTGTTGGGGCAGACGTTCGTATATAGGCCTACTTCACTTTGCCGAAACACTTTTAGTTTGTGTTGCCACTGTCTGCTTTTAGAAATAACGAAATAATTAATTCTCGTCTTTGACGATATGCAAATTGCAAGAACGAATTTAAGTGAAGTCAATCAAACAATTGTGACTTCCCACTTGCACTTCACCAATTATTGCCACAGAATTATGGAGTATAAGTTTACTAATCAAGTAATTTCCACGTAAATATATGCACGAGTTTGAATGAAGATGTCGCGAGCACGTTATGTCGTGCGTTATGTAAGGTTATGAATTAAAAACATCTGTAAAAGGTAAACAAACAGAAGCCTTGCCCAAAGATATTCACAGCGCTGCAGCAATTCATTCAGCGGGGTCAGCAGCGCTACATGTAGCGGTCACTTGTAGCGCTGCCGCAGCGCTTTGCCCGCTGAAGGCGCCCGTGATTAGCAGTGACTAACTAGTCACAGTATAAGAAACGTGAAAGGTTTGGCAACATTGCCAAACTACCTGTTGCCATGACGATTAGTCAAGTGTCGTATTCTCATTCCATCATCTGCTGAAGTATTTTTGGTTATGTTGCTTGTGAATTGTCAATATTATTACATGTAGCAGCAGTCACGTCAAAATATAATATGCAGTAATGGAGAAGACTTCGTAACAGAAAAGACAAACTTATTTTGCATTTAAATTGTTTTAGAAATGGAACTTCAAAAAATGTAACACGTTACTGTAAAATAAATCCTAAAATGCAAGATAATCTATATTCATTAGAATGTTTTCTGGCATTGTTCTGTAAATACAATTAACTGCTTGGATATAATTTAAGAAAACAGCATTCTCTGTCTGCTGTTTTAGTTTAAGTTTTTCGAATTGCCATAAAATGCATGTCGTAATAAAGTAAACGATAAGATGCCGCCATTTTTGTTCCAAACCTGGCAAATGTTCAGGTTATTCACACCTTAAACTAGTCACCCGCCTTGACTAACTTGAACCATGGGGTCTATTCACTAACTTTCTGTAGTTTAGGTCAGTAGCCTTCTGAGACCTAAACTGTTAACAACACCATCGTATATTTGGTATTCAGTACCTTCGCACTGTTGTTAACAGATTCTATTGACATCGAAGCTAAGGTCAGATGACTTGGCAACACGACACAACCTTTTAGACTACCAATTTTTTGCACAATTTATGTATTGAAACAAGGAGGCCGTGAAAAGAATTTGTTTATAAACATATTAAAAAGTAAATATATTTCAACTTCGTGGGCGTGGCAAATTGTGTTGTGTGTATGAAATTGAATTTGTATTAATTATGTTCGTCTTCCAGCAAATGCATCCTGATTTTCATAACAGCAATTTTTTTTTATTTAATTTTTCTTCTCGCAATTGGGCCTCAGCCCTGTGGCAAGGATTTGCTTAACCTACCTGTTTTATGACGATATTAAACAATGTCGAAATACTAATGTGATTATGCGGCAATAATTTGTGTAGTACACGACTAGATGTGACAGCATACCGAATGTAAGAAACTAAACAATTCAAATTAGTAGTATATGTGCATAGTAAAGTTATAGGTCGCCTGTGTAGTCCGCAAACAAGCAAGTGTAGGAAACCATACAAACAACAGTAAGAGAATATTTTTAATTTTTTTTTCTTCTTGCAATTGAGCTTCAGCCCTGTGGCAAGTGTTTGCTTAACCTACCTCTTCTCAATTTTCTGAACCCATCAACCTTTTGCTAAACTCCCTCGCTACCTTCACCTTAACCACATACCTCGCCAACTCATTTCAATCCTCTACCGTTCTCACAGTCATAAGTGTTTTTTCCTCTCTCCGTCCTCTACCCCACCCTCTGTATCTTCCACACGTGATCACCCCGTCCCCTGAATAAACCTCTCTATATCTAGTCATTCAGTTGTGCTCACCCATTTCACCCCACCTCACCACCTTTAACATCCTTACTAATCGCTTCACTCTCCTCCTCTCCTGCAGTGTGCCCCACCCCAGTCCTCTCACCATTACTGATGGTCTGAAATCCTCCCCTCTCTCCCCCTGTGTCAACCACTTATTTGTGACCCACCTAAAAGCCCTTCTCAGCACCTTCTCCATCTCTACCACTTTCCTTCCCACTTACGGGTCCCAGACTGCCACCACATACTCCAAAACGGGCCTCACCATTGTTTTGTGTCCCTTTTCTTTCACTTTACATCAACTCGTGTAATGATTATACTTATACGTAAGGTTTCAATCTACCACACCTCAGTTTTTTTTCAGAACACCCAATTGCAAATTGCACAATGACGTCACAAGAATTTAGAGCTATTACATAATACATAATATTGATTTGTTTATTCACCCAGTCCCCTGCGCCGCACAACATATAGGATATAAAGACTTAATTGAACAATAAATGCAGTGAATAATAATAATTTTCTTCCAATTGGACCACCCCCAGGTGGCAAGTTCTAACCACGTCTTCAAATACTTCTCAAACCCCTCCTAAACTTTCCTGCCACCTTCACCAACTCCACCAAACATAAATTCCACTCTCTCACCGACCCCCCAAGCTTTGTATGTAATGCGTGAATCTGTAATTTAGCATTAAATGTTCTCGCCAGCCAAATGGGTGAAGGTTAATTGGGGAATGCTGGGACAGTTCGGAGAGTATGAAGGTAATTTCAGACTGCCAAATATGATGAGAAACATAGGATGGAACAGCCTGAAGGACAGGAGAGTGGTGGAAAGAATGATAACATGTACAGGATAGTGATTGGTGAAAGGAGTTGATGTGCACTAAGTGAACATGTAGAAAAAGGTATCTATAAATGTAAAGGAAACAAACGTAGAAAATTATAGCGGGTCTGGCTGAGAATGTGGTTAGAATGACAGTCGATGTTGGTACGGACTCCCAGGGAGTGGAATTTGTTGCAAGGGGTTGGTGTCATTCAGGGGAACGAGACTGTTTAGAAAAACTGTGGAAAGGATGGTGTAAAGGGGATGGATATGCTTGCCACTGGGCAGTAGACCAGTTGCATAAATTGTTATTATTATAATTGTTATGTGATTATTGCTTAGGGCCATCTGGTTTTCACACTTAAAAACTGCTGTGGGAGGGTTTCACCACCAGTAATTAGTTCTTTGTATTGTATTGTTAACATAATCTAACACTATTTATTATTATTTTTTTCAATCTTCTGGAGCACATGTGTCAGGACTTTCCTTCACATTAAGAAAGCTGTATTCTTCATTAAGATGAGATGTAGACACCATCCCGACACTTCTGCATCACTAATAAATTATCTGTTAAACTATCCATTAAGAAAATATATAAGATGTGAATTAAAATTTTTCTTGGATTTTTTTATAATATGAAGCTACACCTCTCAACAATTTATTTATATGAAGATTCAATGTTTGCAGCTGGAAGTGGTTGATATGTTTACATGATTAATCAGCTGAATTTTAGATTAAATCATTCAAATCGAATTATGTATGTCAATGAGCTATCATTTTCAGGAAAATAATTTCCAGATTATTTGAACCACCCTCACAAGACAAGGGACCTACCATCTGGTTTACAACACATGAGAGAGTATTATACAAGAGTACATTGGCCAGAGACTCATACTACAGCTGCAAAGACTGAACTACTACTTATTCAAGATGACGTGTGATCAGTCTTCGTGGAGTTGAAACACAGTGTAGCAGATGTGCTGGTTTGGAAACGTGTTCTGTCTGATTTTGTGAAGTTGGGAAATACTGGGTTACTTTATTTTTTGTTAAAATGTGTGTCTCCAAAACCAAATCCAGGATTATAAGTGCTGAGTTCTGACCAGTTTCAAATTTTCACAAGCATGATCAAAATCATTGTCAGCCAAATTTTATTTAGGCCTAATAATCCAGTATGTTAGTAGAGTGCCGTAGTCTGAAATGTTTATTATTACTAACTTGTTTTGGTAGATGTCGCATAGTTAAAAACTTTAATTTTTTTGCCAATAAGTATTCTGAACTTATAATTGTGTTATAAAGGAAACTTTCATAGTTGTCAATAATTACATTTGTTTTAAACATAAGTTATCTCTATTAATAAATCTGGCAACACTGTAGAAATAATTTGTACAAATATTTAGAGTAACTGAACACTTACTGAGCTATAATCCTTCTGCAACATGTGATTATGTTAATGCTATGCAGTTTTTGAAGTTCTCCTTGTGAAGAGACAATGTTGAGATAATAAGCAATAATTATTATTTTTTATTCGGAAACTGTGATATTACTGATACAGGTGTATAACCGATGATTTTGTTAAACATGTACATGTGCAATACAAAATATGTAACAAAAATTTCTCTTGCAAGTTACATATACCCCAAAATGGTAATCTTCATGTGACGTAGCTGGAAATGTGTAACTGGTATAGCATCTACACATTGCATAGGTGTACATACACGTAAAAGGTTGGCGATAAAGTGAGTACTTCTGAAGACCATCGTGTCTAGAACAATATTTAGCAAATATTTGTGACTAAGTAATCTTTTGAATATGATACTATCTAATCGAAAAAAGTAACTATGGTTTCAGTAGTGCTCATTTTATCCTGACCCACCTGTACTTAGTAGTTGCAGTGTTCAGTGAGAATAACACAACACATCATATGACTGTTCCATATCTGCATCTTCCCATTTTTCAAGCATAAATATAAACATGTAAGTATTACGATTTAGCATGTACAAACTGATTTTTAATTTTATTGAGAAAACAATAATTTATATTTTTATTGAAGAAACAATTCTGCCAGTTGTAAAAACAATGTGTTGCATTAACATTTTTTTAAGTTCATAGAAAACTTAACCTTCAGTCAAGTGTTCTTCTAAATAGTCAGTGTGATAATAAGTAGGGCCTAATTAATATATGGCACAGCTATCTGTCGCTGTGTGCCTGTCTAGGAGTGCATAATTATTAATTATTATGTGTCGTGGGTGGTGGATGGGCGCCACATGGACATGAACCGGCCCAGGTCGGTAGAGCATGAGTCAAGACGTGTGATGTTCGTGGCGATCCCTAGACGAGACGACGATGAAAACAAAAGGGGGAAAGATGTAGGTGAAATCTGAAAATATTACTTACGCTGTTGACTCTGATATGTTAGCAGAGTAGGACTAGGATACTACTGAGAATGATGTAGGCGACTCTCAGATTGGCTCAACATATTTATTACGCTGGAACAAGTTGTTACACACACTGTTGCTGAGCAGGCTATGGTATTCTAACAGGGAGCTGCAAGGGCGGAGTGATACGCTCCGATGTGTGTGGGTGAGGAATAAAGGCACAAGTCTCTCTCCGTGCACGTTGCCCTCGTGTTTGCGCTAGGCGGCAGCGTTCATAGTTACTAGCACTGTTCTACTTCTACTTTGATTACGGGAGAAGTTATATTAAAGTGACTGGCCCAAGTGGCGGGAATCGCAGACTAAAACACTTGCACAATTCAGATTATATTCCCCACGGGGGCATGAAACGACTAATTTAAAAGATGATCCGGTAAAAATTAAATAAAAGACTTACAGCACTATCGATGTCAGTTGATTCAAGATTGTAGTTCAGCCCCATGGGAAGGAGCTCGCCACACACACGTGCGCACTGGACAACATCTGGAGGTTCACTGTCATGGCCGCCGGAAAAAACGGGGGTTACACACTACTTAGCAACTAATGCTCAGCAACTACCCACCCTCTTAAAATATAGCAAGACATACATTACAAATCACAGAGAACAATTGTTACGTTTATTATGAATGCAAAATTCTTTTTATGACTATTCTTAGTAGGCCCCTACTGAAGAAATGTCATCGTACTGCGGGAGCCCAAACGCCAACACACGACGAGGCCGTGCACCGTAGGCAATAGCGCCGACGTACAATAGCCGGCCACGAGGGCAGTTCAGTTGTCGTACGGATCGAAGTTACCCGGCGAGTGGAACCCCCCCCCCCCCCCCGCAGTGCATCAGAGTAGTGTCCAGCGACAACCCTCCCCCCTCACCAACACCGCTACATCTATGAGCAGTCACGCGGCAGTGACGTCACGAGCGACGGGCCCAACTGGCCAGTTGAGTGTTAAATAGTATATAAGAATAAACATAAACAGAATGCCGCATGCATAATAAACATAATAATTGTTCTCAGTGATTTGTCATGTATGTCTTACTATTTTTAAGAGGGTGGTTGCTGAGTATTAGTTGCTAAGTAGTGTGTAACCCCTATTTTTCCGGCGGCCATGACAGTGAACCTCCAGACATTGACCAGTGCGGACGTGTATGTGGCAAGCTCCTTCCCATGGGGCTGAACTACAACTTTGTATCAACCGACATGGATAGTGCTGTAAGTCTTTTCTTTAATTTTACCGGAACATCTTTTATTTAATCATCTCACGCCCCCGCGGAGAGTATAATATTTACGCCCTGAATTTTGTAAGTGTTAGTCTGCGATTTCCGCCACGTGGGCCAGACTTTTCAATGTAACATTTAAGGGACGGGCCTTCTCCCGCAATCTACGTAACTAGAATAGTGCTAGTAAATGTGAATGCTGCCGCCTAGCGCAAACACGAGAGCCACGTGCACGCAAAGAGACTTGCGCCTTTTTCCACACACACTCGAGCCAGAGCGTATCACACCGCCCTTGTAGCTCCCTGCTAGCCTATCACAGTCTGCTCAGCAACCGTGTGTGTAATAACTTGGGATAGCGTAATAAATACGTTACACCAACCTGACGCCCCGAGAGTCGCTTTCATCATTTTCAGTGATATCCTATGTTCTTACTCCGCTAATATATTAGAGTCACTAGAGCAAATACTTAAACATTTTCAGCTATCACCAACACCATTTGTTGTCCCCTTTACTTCATCGCCGCCTCATCTAGGGACCGCCACGATCGTCACACGCCCCGACTCATGCTCTACCGACCTGGGCCGGTTCATGTCCAGGTGGCACCCATCCACCACCCACAACACATAATAATTAAGAATTACGCACTCCTAGACAGGCACACGGTGACAGAAATTCTTTATCATCATTGTGATGATATATTTATTTATGCATGTCCAGAAACCTTTGTTAATATTAATTGCATATATATGAGTCAATATTGTATTTGTATATTACATTTTTAGACAAAACATCTCCAGTACTCAGCAACTCTGAATGGCCCTATCAGTTGCTTTGAATAAACTCACATCACAACATGTCATGATTTAATCCCAGGTTTGTCAGATGTTGCATGTTGAACATTACAACAGTTAAGAGTGCTCCGGTGATCGAAGATTCTGCAGTTGAGGATATTTTATCAATGCCCAGGATATGCCTGGTTGTCACAAACTTCAGGGAGGCATCTACTTTGAAACTGTATCATTGTAATATGTACAATTAGAAAAAGTAGTAAAGCGTTCCACTGGAACCATGCATAAATCACTATGAACTGAATGATACAGACTAACATAAAAACATTGCTGCATGAAAAGAATACAAGAATACAAGATTAAAAACAGAGAAACTGAACGTTCTGTATTTTGCCTTAGGCACTTGAAAGTGTAGACGTATCCACCAAATTATGTAAATACACGTTTACAAGAAGGGTTAAAAAATAAGTTTCCCAGTGTTAAGAGGTATGTTGGGACAGTCAGGGACAAATTAGGCCGACAAATAAACAGCAGAAATACTGCAAGCACATACTTGTCAGTATTTTAAGGAACATGATTGTTAGAATCATGAAGATAATGATGATTGGGAGTAACTAAGAATGCTAAGAATGGGTTGGAGTGTACACAATATACAAAAATGTAACAAACACCCAACCAAATGAAATTGAGGTAAACAGTTAAAACTGCATGTAAATTATTTTAAGTTGTAAACAAATTCAGTGATATATATGATGCTTCTATCAAGTTAGTGGCATCCTAGTTCAGGCAACTTTTCCTGCTCACACACTCAGGGTACAGTAATCTGTTTTGGTAAGTGACATGCTTTGTGGCCTTAAACCACCTAAATTTAAAATTATTTTGTCCGAAACAAGTCAGTATTATTTAAAGTAAAAAATTAGGGCTGACTATTTCAGGGTTAGAGTTGTGCACAAGTGTGGAATAAGGTACAAACACAATACGTGTTAATGTTTTATGCAGTGTCGTTTAGATTCTTAAATATGTGATAAACAATAAATTACCAGTAGTACTTCCTCCCGACGTTCTTTTAAAATTATAGTGAAGTAATATTTTTGTAATTGTGTAGCTCGTTTAGTAGGCAGTCTTATGCTTTTATTTTCCTTCCGCCCCTTCATTCCGAGGCTACATACTCCATACTCACCTCATGTCACCCCTCACCAGCACTGACAAAAATCACTCACTTGTTCACTTATGCTAATGCTGATAATGGAGTGAATTTTACCCTTGGAGGCTGGAAATTTTCGTAGGGGTTTAGTAGGTAGGAAGTAGTTTACAGAACTCAAATTACAAGTGAAATTACTTGATTGTGTGTTTACAATTACAATACACACTACCACTGAAACTATTTACTGCAGTGCGTTCAGTATCAGTTAAATTTTAAAAAAAGTTGTTCAGCAGGTAAGCTAGGTTGAAGTGCAAAAATTTAATTAATTACTGTACAGTAACTGGTGGAAATTAAGATAGTAAGAATGTGTAACATCTACTCATGGCATTTGTGTTTTACAAGCTTTGTTAACTAGCACTTAATAAACTTGTACGAGAAGACATCTCGTTCTGTACAAGCGATGGGAGTAGAAGCATGAATGTTTACTGTAGATTCCTTTAACTCTGCCAAACTGTCCATCAATCTAACACACAGCATTTTATAAGATTTTCAAATAACTTGAGTTAAACTACCAAAATTGAAGAGGGCTGAACAGAATGGTATATACAATAGTACAAGGTGTGTATTTCTTTATGTAATGTGCAAGGTTGTTGAAAAGAATATGGGTTTGTAGGACACAAATAAATTGGAATAGTCAATGATAGGAAATGAAATTTAAATAAACACATATAAAACGATGATTGTGCTATTCACTAAGAAAATAGAGGTGGTCAGAAAGAGGTACGTTTTTGGGGATGAGATTGGGAAGTTTGATTTAATATACATATTTAGGAGTTGTTCAGAATTATTTGCTTTAGGGTGAGCAGATAAAGAGAGTAACTAAACCTTAGTTAAGGGTAAAGAGCACTGGCACTGCTGGGGATTGTTTTGAGTGGCACAGACAGGAAAGTAAAGACAAGGGGTGCATGACGGTGAGACCCATTTTGCAGTATGCAGCAGCTGGGACTTGTACATAGAAGAGGAACTTATATTATGTGCTGTAATTACAAATCCTATATCTCTTGAGGAATATGCTTTCTGTGAGATATAACTAAAAAAATTCGATACACAAAAGGGCAGCTAGGTGGGTTATAAATAAGTGGAGAAGAGCAGGCGAATAAAAGGGAGAGGAATAATAAAGACCCTCACAAAAGGTAAGAACTTTTTGAGGGGGGAGGGGAGGTGTAGGAGCACAGTGCAAGAGAGACGAGGAAGGTCGATGAGCTGTAAGGATGTTCAAGGTGGTGAGAGGTGTGGGAGCATGGGCACAGCTGAAAAGCTAGGTAACAAGGTACAGGGTGAGAGCTTCAGGGGAAAAGTAGACCATGAGAGGAAACTACAGAGGGTTAGAATGAGAACTGTAGGGAAAAAACCACCATGATAGCAAGAATAGTACAGAAGTGTTATGGGTTGGTGGAGGGATTGAAAAGGGGATTGGGCAGCGGGTTTCTTTGTCACCAGACAGCTGACCAATTTTAAAGTAAAATTTCAACTGAAGATTTCCAAAAATCAAATATTTTTACTTCTCTGCCATTTGTTGCATGCTGTTTGCTGTGTGTACAGTAGTTATTTTGCAGCAGTTAGATTATATTGAAATGGATAATTTTGGGATGTAGGTCTACAGCCTACATTTGTCATAATTTTTTTGCCAATTTATAATTATAAACAATCCAGCTGTAATGTTAAAAGTTGTGCAATTTTAACTACAGGATTTTATAGACAATTTATTTTTCTTGCTTGTCTTGTGCTCTCATAAATACTAGGCCTAGACAATAGAGCACACACATTCAATTTTCAAAAATTAATTTTTCTTGAAAAGTAGGCTAACACAAAAAAGTTTCCAATTCAGTAGGTCATGGTAAAACGAGATACAACAGTCGTCATTGTACAAGTTTATTTTGAATGTATTTTCATAGGTTACAACGAACCATGTTGTGTGTTGACATAAGTATGTTTACGATTTCTTATACTATATCACATGAACGAACCATTTGGCACGAATGTAAAATTAAATATGTATGACCACATAGACATAGGCAAGTTCATGATTTTCGTGCATAACCTATCACTCCTAGGCAAAAGTACATAAACATCACTTTACAACTTGGTCAGCTTATATTAAATAGCTGTAAGAAAATATGAACTTAGTAGTTCCAGAATGTAAAACGTGGTAGACGTATTAATAAACATAAATAACTAACATTTAACATAAGCTGATTGTACAAGTATAATACAGAAGCAGGAATTTATTCTCGAAATTGATTAATTTAGTGATGTTGAAAATAATGCCATTTGCTGTCCACATTTCAGTGAGAGTATTTTCGCAAAAAAAAAAAAAACACACACACAATATAGGCTTGTGCCTTTATTCTCGTCTGTAAAGTACTCTAACCTCTAATCATCCACCACTGTTTACTTCTTCCCATTTTTGTGCGAGATGAGGTCAGTAGCTTTGCTGAAAATGACCTCCTACCCAGACCTTGAGCTGAGGTTAGTAGCCTTCACATTTAGGTCAGCAAATTGTTTACTGAATAGCTCTCGGATACATGAAGGTCAGCACAGCATATACAGACCTAAACTCGCCCATCATGGTGACATTAATAGACCCCCATGACTAGTTAAATCCATACTAAAATGATCGCCTCTAATTGCGCTTTCTGAATACGGAAAATGGTAAATATCAAGAGTAGCTACTCCTCGTGTAGGGATAAACTATTGGGTTTACAGGTAAAGTTTATTAATAAAAATGTTTCTACAGTGATGAAAATGAGTCGTACGTAAAGAAAATTGTAGTTTACTTACTTTGAAATTTTCTGTTTTTCATCCAAATTCTAAGTCCGACACCCGTGTTTTACGTCTTTGCCATGATGCGTGTTTATGTGAATCTAGCACTCCTAGCGTAATCAATTGAAACTAGCGCTAATACGTTGCGCAACTGTTCTTTAGGCAGCAAATTCAGTTGTAGAAAAACCGTCACACTTATAACCCGTGTTTTCGTGGCAGTAACTGTGCGTATTCAGGGAAAATTTGAGAGTTTGTAGTGCAAATGACCGTTACAAGTAAAAATGCTTCGCGGCGTAATAGTCGTGTATGTAGTATGTGTTTTATGGCCGTTTTACAATATGCAACTCTCGTGGATAGTGTGTATTAGTTAAATGTTGCTAATTAAGACACAGCAACAAATACGTTTTGCATACAATGTGTGTGGAGATTTATTGACCAAGGTACCGCATCGGAAGAGGAACCAATGCATAATTTACTGTTTGTGACGAAGAATTTGTATCCTCGATTGATTATAGTAAATACTAATCTTTTACTACAGTAATGTATGTTGTTCGGTGTACGTAATATAATTTGTCCGGCTTCTATTGCAAATTGAACACGTTAAATACATTTTATAATGGGCATTAAAGATGTGTAACATCGGTTCAACATGCATACAACGTGAATTTAATGTGTATGCACTAGTGCATTAGTGCAATAGGCTAAAAATACGAATTTATTTCTGTAACTATTTTTGGCGCCTTAAATTGTTGGTAGAATGAGTTTAAACTGTGTGTGTTATTGTGTATAAACTATTTTTATTCTTATTTGTAATATTCTACGTACTTTTAAATGATTTACAAGATGTGTACATCCCTTTACCACTGTAAAATGTAATGCACGTGTATTTATTGCAGGCAGCTATTTATGAGTTGTATTTAACAGAAATTAATTGTAAATATTACTTTTCGGCTGTTTATTACCTATATTGTACGTGTATTTACCCCACAATTTCTGTGTTCGTCATAGCCCACCCCACTATCGTGTCGGTAGAAAGTCGGCTTTTCCAGTAGTAATGCATGTTTTTTCTTGTTATATTTACGTAAAATCAATCGTAATTAGGGTATTTTATGTAATAAATATCATGCTTTTAACGTATTTTTACCCCACAATTTCCCTGATATTCATAGCTCTCCCCACTATCGCGTCGGTAGAAAGTCGGTTGTTCCAGTAGTCATGCATGTTTTTTCTTGTTATATTTACGTATTTTTACCCCAAAATTTCCCTGATCTTCATAGCCCTCCCCACTATCGAATTGGTAGAAAGTAAGTATTATTATTAATAGCGACTTCTAATTAATGTTATTATTCAACGTAATAAATCGTAATTAGTACATTTCTGCAGTTTTTTTGTTCATTTTCGCATGAGTAGTTACTCTTGATATTTACCCGTAAAATCGCAAGTAGTGACTAAATACTGCGATTTAAATCATTACTAAGGGCCGATTGCAGAGTCAGCCGAAAAAATACTCATACTCCACTCACACTCCACTTACACTAGAGCGAATTCTGAGGGAAAATCTGGAGTGCACTCACGTGCATTGCACAGTCGTGAGTGGAGTATGAGTGTAGATGTTGCCAATCAATGTGAGGGGAAAAACATTTCTTCACAGATTACCGCCTTCTAAACAGCCTGTTTGTCTCTGTGTAGTTAGCATCATGTATGTAAATATTGAAGACGTTTATAAAAACGAACGATGCTTGTAAGCATTTGTTTGCTGAACGAAAGGATTTGTTGTATGAAATAACGTAGTGAAATGCTGTTACACACAATAGAGGAGTGACGTCACATCATTTATACAAAGAAAAGATCCTGGGAGGAAATTGCCGATGAGTTAACATCGCTTCGTTCACAAGGTAGGCAAACACTGCATTCTATTTCAGTGCATTTTTATTGTGCTTTTAAGCGCAATAACATTTCAATAACAGTCCCGTAAAATTGGAGTGCATGTTTTTGCCATTGTGTTACTGTATAAAATTGTATATTAGACTGGAAATAGTTTTATCTATTGTACCTTAATAGGTATTTAAAATATATCCTCTCTCCTTGCCGCACACACAACACAGTGCACGGTGAACACAGAAGTTAGAAATATGTTAATGTCTTGTGAACTAACCGGTATTATATTCGTGTACATGTACTGTTCTTGTATGTAGTGGCTGCTATATATTTGTACACATTCAACATCTGTGCCAATGAAGCCTAGCCTTGAAGTGCCTGATAGAATAGGGAAGTAAGTAGGGCCTACTTTATTTGATTTACATCAATTACTAATATAAAATTTTCTTATGATGCTCAGGAGTAAGCAGTCATACATACATTTTGTAATTTGAAATTCTGCCAGTGTCAAAAATTTCTAATTCTGTGTGTCTAGTCCCTTCATGTAACTGACTCTCCAAACTAACACTAGAGACTGTCGAAGTTACCTCATATAACTGTAGAAACATTTTATATTAATAAACTTAACCTGTAAAACCAATAGTTTAGTCCCTACGCGATGAGTAGCTGCTCCTGATATTTGCCCTATATCTAACATGTATAGAAACATTTTTCATCTAAGAACTATACCTCTAAAATCAGTCATTTGGCCTGTACACGAGTAGTGATATTCACAGTTACTTTAGGTTGGTGTGGACTGTTAGGCTAGGTTGGTTTGTTGGATGTGTATATGCTATCTGTTTTTTTATTGAACAACATACCTACAATACATGAGCTGAGTGGCATTCAGCTGCTGCAGTCTTGTGTGTGTTATGATATATTTACACACCTCATGTAAAGATATGTGTTTGGTTAATGTAGTTATAGGCTACTGTATTTCTGAAATTAAAACAATTTTATTTAACGGTGCACATCTTCTAAACTTTTGGGAAAATATGAAAGAGAGAAGACAAAAAATATGAATTGTCTGCAGAATCCCAGTAAAGATGTCCATGAGAGGTGGCCCTCTCGTTGCTGATCTGCCAGACGCTCCATGTTTTGATGTGGCTGTGCCTCACCTCAATGAAGACCTTGGTTTCGTCTGGGACTCTGATTCTATATCTGCATCACACACTTCTGAAGCACTGGGTACCCAATATATGAAGTTGATGATGTGGAGCCCAATCCTACTAGCACTGCTCCTGTTTGTTGTTTGATTTGATTCAACTTCTCTGATTGCTACCTTAGGTAAATTATGTCCTTCCCGGTCTATGTTGATTTTTGAAATACTAAAAGTATCATAAATTTTAGTCTTCATAATCAGCCAGATAGTAAGTTATCAGTAGGTGTATAATTATCTAGTTTTTTTAAAGTTGCCAATTCAGGATATTATCAGGTAAGGATTTGGTGCACACACTAAACTCATGTAGCCATGGCTATATGAGAAACAATATTAGGAACCCAGATATTGCCATCTATTATTTCTGACTTGTGACTTTTTGTAATATCAAATATTTTTGAAAATGTATCAGTTCTTTAATTCTGGAGTGACTGCAGTCTTCCCTTGTGTATGCCCTGCTTAATTTGTATATAGTGCAGGTTATGAGCAAGAGGAACTGGTTGCAGGATAATCAACATGAATTGAGGAAGGGTTATTCATGCGAGACCCAACTGGCTGAGTTTATAGAGGACGTGCTACAGGCAGTTGGTGTGGGATAGCAGGTGGATGCGTGCTTAATTGACTTCGAGAAATAATTCAATAAGGCACCACATTTATTTGTTTGTTTTCGTGTTCAGTAGATCCCATTGCTCTGGGATATTGAACATGTCAAGTGAGTTACAGTTGTAAATAACTGTCAATCATAATGCAGACATGTCATTTTATTAGTTTACTAAGTGTAACTTTATCAGTGATAACATGAAATCCTTGTAAAACAGTTTAAGAAACACAAACAATACATTTACCAAGTTTTCATTTAAATGATGCATAATATGAATGCAACATATATATATATATATATATATATATATATATATATATATATATATATATATATATATATATATATATATAATTACACATTTGAACACTCGTATACAACAATCATTATTAACTGTGTTTATAGTTATGAAAGTAATCAGATCTATAAAATACATTTTCAGTGAGGAATTTTTTAAAGTTTATCTTATAATTTTATATCAGTCTTACTTAAAAACTTGAGTGAAATAGTGAAGGTGTTTAATAGTGGGTTTCCAGAATACTAGACACCTTGCTGATACTTACACTGTTACTTGTCATATGAACGTAATTTTTAGTTCTGGTATTTTGTGTATGTATGTTACTATTTGTTTCCAGAATATTAACTTTTTTGCTATGAATATATTCAACGACTTTGTACTTACTGTGAAATAAAAGTAAGAATCTCTAGCTTTTCATACAGTGGTTTACACGGCACTCAGTATCCAACATCAGCAATTATTCTAATAACTTTCTTTTGAATTTGATGCACTTGTCTATTGTACTGTGAAGATCCCTAAAAAAGTATACCAAAAGAAATTATTGAATAAATATATGTGAAATAAAATTTTTAAAAATAAGATTTAGATATAATTACTGCTAACTTGTACAGAACGAAACATGCTGAACTTAGATAGCTTAGGAATAATACTTTCTATACCTATGCATTTTACCTGCTAAGGAGCTGCCGACATGTAAACCTAGAAATTGTACTGTTTTTGCTTCCTTCAGTTCAATGTCACCATATTTCACCTGTACATCACAATTTTGTTTTTTCATGAAATTAAACTGTCTGTATCACACAAGTTTTTCAAGGTTCATGGTAAGATTGTTAACCAGTAACCATTGACTTAGTTTTTGATAAGCACTATTCAAAGATTGTACAAGTTTGTGATGATCCTGCATGCGGCAATTAAATGCTAGTATTATCTGCAAATGGGAGTACTATTTCACTATTTTTGCCCTTAAAATCTTACATATCATCAATATATATTATAAACAGTAACTGTCCCAATATAGATTCCTGGGGTAGGCCTACGCCATAATTAATAAGGACTTTGCTTGAGTTTACTGTAACAGACTTGTTGATGTGAGTAATGGAGACTTGTTGTGACCTACGTTATTTGTAAGAGATGATGTAAACCATTGTAAAGCAGGTGGACAGAGTGGTTAAGAAGGGAAGAAGGGCCTTAGGACTGCTGGGGAGTGTGTTGAAGGGAGTTTGTGGTGAAGTGAAGGGAAAGGTATATTGCACAATGGTTTGTCCAGTATTGGAATATTATGCTGCTGCTGAGTGGGATCCATACTTGAATGTGGAGGTGTAAGAACTGGAGAAAGTGCAGAGAAGGGACATTCTTTTATGTAGTAATGTATCTAATATTTTGGTATTTGTTGTAATAAGACTAATTTGTTTACAATTTGATATTGTAACTTAGTCACTTTCCTTATAAAGTAGTAACTATTGAAAACATCAGGCTCCTTCTGCTATTAAATTATTACAAATAAAACAAAACTGTTTACTACTGACATCAATACATTGTCGTATAACTTTGTTGGCCTTTCGATGTATACCAGATGTTTTAGGTTTAAATGATTTTACAGTTTTACATATTTCCCTTTCATTAGTTGGCAGGGGAATAAATGTAGTGTTTATGTTATCAACACTTTTATTTTAAATTAACGATGGGTCTTTGTGTTACCTATATGTTTAGTTGATGGATAAACTGCAACATTGAGAAAATAAGAGTTGTATTTGCCTGTATCTTGCAAAATTTTGTTATTTATCTTCAATTTTATAAAAGGAAGAATTCTGTATTATTAATTTGGCCCATATCATGTTTGATTGATTTCCATGATGTTGGAGCCTTATTTGAAGAATTTGCTACTTATTTTTTAAAATGTAAATCTTTTTGTACTACTATTCTTAGAATTTTACAATACAATTTATGTGCTTTCATTATTGCAAGTGTAAGTTTGAAGATAAAGAATATTTTTTCTTTTTACAAGATATTTTCATCCCTTCGGTAATCTATGGTTTTTGCACTAGATCATTTACTCTTACTGATTTAACAGGGAATGTTTCCCCAAACAGCCTACAAAATGTTAAGATTACAATTAGCATCATGGTATGTATAAATTTTTGACCAGTTTTCTATACATAATTAATTTTAAAGTACAGTAATTGATTGTTATCTAGTTTATTATCTTCTTATTTATGCTTTTCCTTTACAATTACAATTAGCATATCCTTAAATATTAGTCTTTAGGCATCATGTTCTGATAAGCCATTAATGTGTGATTGACGTAAACAAATGCTAACATTATGTTTGTTCTTGTATAAAAATACTATTAATGGCCTAGCGTTCTAGTTGGATACAAACTGTTGTATAATGTTAAAGGATGGTGAATTGCTGTTAGGCTAAGTTGAAGTAAGATGGATTGAAGACTTCCTTCAGGGGCAGAGACAAAGGGTAAAAGTGAGAGATTCCTTTTTGCCAGAGGGAGAGGTTAAAATGAAAATAAATGTGAGAAAGACAAATATTGTTAGGTTTATGAGGAAGAAGGGTTACTGACGTACAGATGGGAAGGGCAGAAGTTAGAGGATTTCTTAAAATACAAATTCCTAGACGTAATGATGCAGAGACTCTTAGGGTGGAGACGGCAGGTAGAGAGACTGGTGTCTAATAGGGAGAAAGGCTTTGCTCTAGGAATGCTGGGTATGATATTGAAGGGTGTTAATTTGACCATTGTTAAAGTATGTAACTGTGAAGTGAGATTCGTATGTGGAATTGGAATTGCAGGAGCTGGAGAAGGTGCAAAGATGGGTAGCAAGGTGGGTGAAGGATAAATGAAGAAGGCAAGGGCAGGCTGGTGAGGACAAAATGAACTTTCAGCAATCTTTGATGTTGAAGGAACTGGGATGGAGCTCATTGAAGGAAAGGAGAAGAGTTGAAAGGCTGGTCAGGATGTACAAGGTAGTGACTGGAGAGGGAGTATAAGATATTTTAGACTGCGTGTTGATAAATACAGAGTATAGTAGAAGAGGGAATAACAGTGAGAAGATGCAGGTGATTAGGAGCAGAACAGAGCAGGAAAGGCAGTCAATGTTTTGGAGGTTGGCGAAGGAGAGGAATTTACTTTCGGAGGAGTTGGTGACTGTGAGGGGAGTTGCAAAGTTTAGGAGGGGATTGGTAGGTGATTGATGTGATGTTTATTGCTTGTCACCATGCAGTTGCCCATTTGTGAATGGTTGTATTATTGTTTTCTTCTTCTTCGTATTATTATTTGTTATTCACTAAGCTAATTTGATAAAAAATTCAGGTGAGTTTAATTTTAAGGATGTGTTGCCTGGCAACATGGCTATACAGCTTCATAAAACTGGTGAGCTGAATTGTTTTCTACATAACACACTAGTCCATTGTGGCTAATTTTATATATTTGTTTGGAATCGTAATAACTTAATAAATATGCACTTCAAACTGTGGATTATAATTACTATTTTACTGTTGGAATTGCAAATTTTTTGGCAGAAATACATGTTTGTGTTGTACTGCTTGAAATTATATTGTAAGTACAATCTGTATTAAAGTATGACCTTGCTACTTACTTAATGATTTTTATATGTTCTTGTTTTAATGACTTAAAATTTTATTTACGAAAACACTGTTTATTCAGATATTATAATATCTACAACTTGCCGAAAATCCATCTTGTGTGTGTATATTTGTTAGGGAATTCTGTCCTGCATACATGATTGTCATTAATTTTTCAAGTGTTCTTTGAATATGCTGATTTAATTTCCAATCAATGATTATATTATTTTCGTATTTTATATTTCCACTTACAGCTTGTGTATATTTTCGAGGGTTGTGTTTGTTATAGTTAAATTGATAGTAGAAACATATATTTGAGCCACATTCCAATATGGTCATTATTTATGAGACAGCAACATGATAATAAACTTCCGAAGGTCGAGTTACTCACGTAGTTTAAGTATAACTGGATACTTTAAGGGGGAAACAACAAAGTTTTGTTACTTATCGTACAAAACCATTGCTTGGAATACAACATAAATTCAAATATACTGCAAACCTAATCACATTAAATTGAACCTCAATTGAAGATTAGAAACTTCAATAACTCGTATTTACTATTAAGTCAATCTTTCAGTATAGATAGTCTATGCTTGTTATGACTCTAAGGCCCGGTTTTACCACCTTCGGCTAAACTTCAAGTCAGTCTTTGCTGGAGGTTAAATCGAAAATTTGGTTTTACCACCTCTGGCTAACGTGTGACTGACACTTTAACCTGTGGCTATCTTAACAGACAGATGAAGCAGTGGTTATGTAGTTGGCTGGAGGTTAAATACATACGTCACAGTTTCGTTCAAGTGAAGTAGCGAGTAATGGTGGTCTATAGTGTTATTGAAGTCGTTAGATTTATACGTTATACGAACTTACAGTTTGTGAAAATGGCAGGTGGAAGCATTGTAAAACTGTGTACTGTGTGGAATTCTTCGGCAACGAAAGAAAACTGATTTAAAAGGGTGAAAACGCCTCGCGTCGAGCCGTGTACGATTCATGGTACACAGCCCTAAAAACGTTGTGTTTGATGACCTGTTGATGCAAATATAAAGGATAAATCGTATGCATTTGAGGTATGAAAACTGTTAAATTGTTTCAGTACATGTATGAGTGTATAATGTCGTAAGCCTTCATTGCCAAGTCAAATAATTTGACTAGTGTATCATAACCTAACCTGCTTGTGGGACCTTTATGTTGTACTCTCGTTTATTCTTCTGCGTAGGTTTTGCATGGATGTAAAGGTTGCTACAGAAAAAATATCAGGGCTTATATTCGACAGTATTTTGCAGAACTATAATCACGAATACTGTGTTGTTCTTGAGAAATCTTTCATTGATACATTCATTTGAGAAAAAATTGTATAGTACACTTAAAACATTTTATGTGGAAAACTATTGTATTTCAATTTTAACATAGGCCTATATGTAAGTAAGAATGTAGGCCTATTGATTAATATGTGATTATAGAATGTAGAAACAGTTTGGAGTATCACTATACATTTTTATGAGTTTTTCTTGGGTTTTCTAAGAATTTTTGTGTTTAAGTTGGAATTCAAACTGCTTTTGCTGAAAAGAAATAATGAAACTGTCTGAGCTCTTAATATACTGTATATTTCATACAGAAATAATAATAGAGAAACATTAAGAATTACCTACTACTGTCTGTCTGGTTTGACAACACTACAGTATACATTTTTGTGGTGGTTCTGATTAGGCCTACCTCTGTAATGTTCATGTGATAGTTTCTTTAGAAAAGCATTTACATTCCCACACAGCTCTGCGAACCTACAACGTACAGGCCCTGAAAGCAAGCTTAGGTTATTGTTAAGCACTAGTTGTATTATTAGGTGAATAAGTACATATTTTGACATTATACATTTACACAGTTTCTGAAAGAATGGGACAGTGTTCATACTTTGACTGTGTATGTTTTGTCTTACATGCATCTACGGTACACAACTTATTTTTGGGGCTTTATATCATTGAGCACATTGGCCAGAGTTGAAGGCATATTTCCACTTTAAAACCAAATTTATATCAACACTGAAGAAATCTACTACTGTGTACAGTTTTATAAAGCTTATACCTACCATTTTCATAACATATATATCTTCATATTGTGTTAAATCAAACAATTTCAGAAATCTTGAGGTCAATATAAAAAAATTAGAAAAAAATAATACTAGTAAAATAAACTACCAATCCTGTAGGCCTACCTTTTCCCATATAATACTTTCTTTAGCGACATTTACTTAAGGGCGCAGTCTACCACAATTTTCATCATCATTTTATTTTTTATTTGTAGGCCTACCAGATACTTTTTTTCTCATTTAAGACACGAAATGTGTCAAATTTTTTATCTCTCATAGTTTTCGCGTAATGGCTTGTTAAAGTCATATTTTGCATGTTTCAGTTTTAACGACTACACCAAAACCAACTGATATACCAAACTCACAAAAGTCACAGTGGATAAAGACATTACTGGCTACAATTACATGCTGATAAAATTAAAAAATACAAATTATTTATATTTAAAAATAATAATGGAATTTTATTTTCAGTTGCAGCATTTTTTTAAATTCAAATAATTTTTATTCTTTATTTTTATAAGTGTGACATTGTAACCTGTAATGTATTTATCCACTCTGATTTTTTTTGAGTTTGGTACAGCAGTTGGTTTTAGTGTAGTCGTTAAAACGGAAACATGCAAAATATGGCTTTAACAAGCCATTACGCGAAAACTATGAGAGATAAAAAAATTCATAAGAGCCAAATTTAGTCACATTTTGTGTCTAAAATAAGAAAAAAATATCTGGTACAAATAAAAAAATTGTGGTAGACTGTGCCCTTAAATGTGTAATGTACTGTCAGACAACAACTTATCATGTACGGTGAAGATACACTACAAACATTATACCTATCAATGTGAAAATACAAATCCAAACCATAGCCTCCTATAAATTTTTTAATACATCTGACTTCCAATAACAAGTTTAAGGTAGATGGGTGGAAGGAACAAGTTGCAGAATGACAGATAGGAAAACAGTGGTGAGTAGAGATGTATTCAGATGTGATGGGTAGGAGATAGAGGAAACCACAGAATATATGTATTTATGGGCTGTGATGCAGGCTCATATAAGGGGGGACAAAGCAAGTAGACAGAGTGGTTAAGAAGGGAAGAAGGGCTTAAGGACTGCTGGGAAGGATGTTGAAGGGAGTTAGCATTGAAGTGAAGGGAAAGGCATAATGTTACAGACTGACATAGGGTGAATAGGGCAGATAGAGCAGTGTCTAAAAGAAGTACTCTAGTGAATGCTGGGGAGGGTATTGAAGGGAGTTAATTGTGTAGTGGGGGAACAAAAACATATTTTTTATACAATATTACGGCCAATATTTGAGTATACAATTGCAGAGTGATACTTGTACGTGGAATTGGACATGCGATAGCTGGAGTAGGTACAAACACAAGCAACAGAGTGGGAGATAGATGAAAGGCAAGGGCAGGCAGGTGAGGACACAGGGAACTTTAAGCAATTAGTCATGTTGAAGGAACTGGGGTGAAACTCATTGATGGAAAGAAGTATGGGATAATTGGTCAGGATGTACAATGATGAGACACAATCAGAGGATGAGTTAAAATGGCTACTTCTTAGTTTTATTTTTCTCTGTCAGTCACAATCTATTTATCTAATTTATGTCTGATTCACCAAAAGACACAAGAGCCTAGCAAAACTCGAACCTAAAAGAACAACAAATGCTTCGCCATGAAAAACAAACGTATATGTATCCCAAAGGCAGTGCTAGAATCACAGTTAGAAATAACCGTAAAATTGAACATGCACTTTTAAGTGATGCATGCTACAACACACCGTACCGCTGCCTAGCCGCCGTAAGACCGTAAGAGGGATAGTAACCTGTAATTTCTTACAGTGCAGTTACAGTTATTTCTATACTGCTACTTAATGATCAATATCGCACAGGCTTAAAATGTAGCTTTGCAAAATACACTTATGACAAAGCAGTGTTGCTTAATATTCAAGATTCCTGTTAGCTTATTTCAATGATAAAAAATTGAAGCATGTGCTTGATCACCCTAACTGACCCTACATGTGTGGAAATAGCACAGTAAAGTAGTATGTAGGGCTACAATGTATCATCCTACCCACAACTGTCTGCAAGGAAAATGTTTCAGTACAAATTCTACGAGACGAATATGTGTGTGTGTGTGTACAAATAAATATAATTATATAAGCTATAGGTAGGTCTGTTGGGTTATGTTTATTTTATTTGAGGGGAGTGATGAACTTAGTTTTCGTCATTCGTGAGAAAAGTTTTTTGCATTTGTCATCAGAAGCTGTATCAAATCCAACATAACATTTTAATATTTTAAGGCACGAGTTGAGTATTTTACTTGTATAGAAACCAACACAAGCATTGTTCTAAAAACGTAACATAAGTAAAACTAATCCTATGTTAATGTATACGACAATGCTGTGCATGCCCAAGAAAAAAATTGTACATAAGCATGATATGCGTGAACAAACTATTTCGACAAATATATCACAGCCGTGACAAATTCAAACGTATTATTAATTGAAGCAACCACTGACCGGGAAAACAAGGCATAAATTTACTATTTATCTCACACGAACCATTCCTAACCACAATTTTGCAACATGTGCCTCGACAGCAATAAATACGATAGCATCACTG